>WEIT01013004.1:6914-38455 GCA_013389985.1 Dryoscopus gambensis
AGAAAAAAGCCTACAGGATGAAAATACTACTGATGGGGCAAATGAGTAAACGTGGTGTCTGATCTCACTGTGGAAGTCAAAAAGAAAGCTGGCATAAGTTAACAGATAGATAAATTTCTTGGAAAGTTTGTGCTAGAGAGCATCAAAACTGCTACTTGCAGATGCCTGTAAGACTTTACACTCTGAAGAGGGAACGTGCAACTTTCTTTCCTAGAACGGTGTGCAAGACGTCACATTTGTGCAACTCAGATAATCTCAAATGAGCAGAGTTCATGATCTCTATTCTAAAGTAGTTATTCTTTTGACAGATGAAGATTACAGAGAACCTGAAAGCAAGTCTCTACCACCAGCAGGCTTGGGAAGGGTTAACAGAAAAATGAATGAGTCAGTCACAGGCAGAGCGCTTCCACATGACTAGCAGAAAACTACATGGAGAACCACTTGAAGAGAGCGAGGTGAAGCATGAAAACAAAGGTGCCATGTCTCCTAAGAGTCTTGTCATGTTATTGCAGAGAAAATAAAACCATGGACCCTTGGTACAAAACTTGCACTCACGCAGGTGGGTTATTTGTATGTACAAACACACACACAGTGTCTGTATGAAAAATTACATATACAAGTTAGAAATTAAATGACTGTAAGAGTTATGTCCTTGCTCAGAAAGAAGTTACAGGATCGATGCAGAAATTCAGAAGTAGGATTCTGGACTTCTGGCACTTCACGTGTATTTGCAAATACCACAGCCTTTTCTGACCTTTCCAATCTGTTTCTCCAGGAGCTAAAAACACTCTGACACACAGTATGCCGGATATATTCAACCAGCCACTGGAAAACTGAGCTTTTCAATGGTAAGTCCTTCTTGATCTTGATCCTGCTGTAGTAAAGACATGTAGTGTGGGACGGCTCTGAGATACCACTGGGAGAGTCTATGCACCGAGAGTGGAAGCTAGTAAATTTTTAGTGACTTATGGTTGAGCTTGGCATGAAGTTTTCAGGTGCTCCCAACTGGAAATGAGTCATTGTGAGGATGCTGGAAAGATTCGGCAAAAAGTGCTCAGAATATGTAGGATTTCAAGGTGTAATTATCCCTGGCTCCCTCCTCATGTTGTGGAAAAGAAAATCTCCTTCCTCACCTATCCATCTACTCCCAGTAACATGGAGTGCAAGATTAGGGTTATCCCCTTCTGCCAAAAAACCCCCAAACAAAACAAAAACCCACAAAAAACACCAACAAAAAACCAATCACAAACAAATAATCAAAAGAAGTAAAGTGTCGGCCACAAGATAAATACCCAACTACAAATTATCGTATTTCACTAAATATCATCTTTCTCCAGTAGTGAATCAAGAGAAATAAACACGTCTGATCATTAAATCAAGCCACATGTCAGAATCAGGCTCTGAGTGATCAGTTTGCCATCAGAAAAGCTGTCAACTTGAACAGGAATGACTATAAACAAGGCTGTTTTCCCTCAGAAAAAAAAAGGTAGAGAAATAAATGGCTTCAACACCACTTTTTTAAAAGTACTGTAAAAACTGGATTTTACTGGAACCCATGAAGTTTTTCAGACTCGAGAGAGAATGAGCTTTCAGTAGTCTAGTTAATACAATTTGGTTTTGAACAATGTCATTTGGACAACATCATTACAGAATGCTTCACAATTAATTACATTCAAATAGCAGCTTCTATCCCCTGTGGAGAACGGGATTAATTGGGTCAGATGTAAATATGCATTTCATGGATCCTACTGAACACTTGCCCATCTCACCAATTTACCATGTAATTTGATACAACTGGTGTAGTATGCTCTGGAGATCTACAGGGCGAGCACAGCTGCTAGTCGGGGTAGGAATACACAGATACAGAGTGCTGGCATTCTCAGCCTGCATTATGCATGGCTCTAACTGCTCAACTCCTTCACTCTCTTGTAGAAATACTAATTTATATTTACTAACACTGAAATACTTTGCTGTTCAAAACGAGGCTTGGGACAGAACTCAGGACTTATATGAAGCATCATGACAGACCCCTGGCAACAATGTATCAGAAACTGTTCTCTTCCTGGTGCCTTCACTTCCTCCATTGGAAAGAGGACTTGGTCATCATAGTAGTGAGAAAGCAAAGATCAAGGCCTTACTAAGTCCTGACTCTGGGCATGGAAAGAGTAAAGATAAGCTACCTACAAGGAAAGAACAAAGGAACCAAGTTGGGGCAAAGTTGTTTCTTGTGTCACTGAAGCCTATATCTTGGGATTGTGATGGCTTTTCACTCTCTTTCTGGAGTCTTGGGTAGGGACAGCTTAGGTTAAACATACTCCTTCTGAAGTCTACTTTCCTTATTTTTTTTTTATCATTAACTAATATTTGACAATTTTTTCAGGTTTTTTTTTCCATGAAATGAGGTGGGCCAGACCACATCCAGTGAAAGAATCACCGTTTTCTAAAATTATCTGAAAAACAAAAGCTGGTGCCCGTGGCAGATGGTTCTTGAAAAGCTACTTCTTGTTGCTTTAAAGCTTCAAAAATAAGAACACCATATCCTGTCTCTTTCTAACTTCCTCTGCCCTATTTTCAGTTTGCACTCTCCCCTAGGTATAATAAGAAATAAGACATTTGCACCCAGCTGGAGAGTACCTTTCATGAGCTGTAAAACTGCAGAGTTCATTTTTGGTGTATTTCCCGCTGTTCATGAGTAACTACCACGAAAAACTCACTCGACTGAAGTGCAAACTTCAGTCCCTAAGGCTTGTCAGTTCAGAGCTGATCCTTTCAGCCATGGCATGCTGGGTAGATACAAGAGAGGACTTGGAGTTTCTAAAGCAAAGTTCCACTATTGAGCAAACAAGAAAAAACTTTATCCAGCACTCCATCTGACTTTTCCAGTCGTACCTGTCCCAGGTGGCACAGCACACAGTCACTTCATCATCCCAGACTGGAAATACTGTATAGTGCTGTTCTGTAGTTTATGTCCTGTTCCTATGTTATTTGACCTTAAGTAATAATTTTCTTGAATATTTGCAAGCTGGCCAACATGAGTCATTATACTGTATCATGTCCTGCGTGCTGCTTTGGTGCCATGCATGGTCCCTACAGTTTGAATATCTGTCCCCTGCCCCAGAGTACTCCTTGTTGTACCACTGATCAGTTCAGTGGGTATAAAGAGTCATCATTCTGCAGCCTTACCTACTCCCTACCAGTTACCCACTTCTCTGGTTTCTACCCTTTCTAGACTGGGCATGGTTTCCCTATTTTTAATTTCTTTTTGTTTTGTTTGTGTGTTTCTTTTTGTTTGTTTGTTTGCTGTGGTTTCTTTTTGGTTTGGTTTGGTGCTATTCGGGGTTTTTTTCTCCCCAGAAATTCTAATTTTTTCTCCTCATTTTGCTCTCCTGGTTTTTCTTCTACTCTGGTACCTGGATTCCATTAGTCCAGCTTGTGCACTGGTGTTGCGGTGCGATTTCTGCACCCCTCCTGGAGAGAGCTTAGTCCGCGGAAAGAATCAGGAAAGACTCATCTTGTGGATGTTTCAGCTGATCTTTAATGGCGTCCGCATGGTGGGGAATCAGCACACACACTGACCAAGTCACAGCACACTGGCACTCCACCCACTTCAATTGTTGTTTAGATATTTGGGACTTGACATGTGGAGGTCTTTCTCAAGAACTGGTATGACATGTTCCATAAATTAGTCTGCCTTTTATTACAGAATATTTAACGGTTTTTATTTGGTTTTCAGAATTCTCTCCCTTGAAATGCAACTATCCTTTTTCTCTTCTGTTTCTTGGTTTGGGGTGAAAAATCCACCCCACATAGTCCATCATCTTCTTGTGCCCGAGGCAGTAAAACACACAAAACACAGATATTTGTTTAGAATTTTCAACCTTCCCTCCTCCAATAAGGGAGGAAAAAGCATTCACTTCACTTTCAATTACACTTGTAAACAGGACCCTATGAAACCCAATTTTTCTCATCCACTGTTTCTTTGTCTGTGTTTGCTTTTCACTGAAAAATCTACATTTCCAGTAAGCTTAGTCCCTCCATCTGGTCAGACTGCTCTTATTAGAAATTTTTTGATCCATTGGTTGGATACCATCCCCATGGCTGAACTGCTTTTTTTCCTACAGGTTGCTCTTTCTTTGGGACTCATGTCTCTAGACTTGTGCCTAGAACTAGGCTGAGGATTTATATCAAGATAATTTTCAAATTTGAGATGATGCTTCTGTTTAAATGTTTAAAGTAAATGCGGTATGTCCATTTTACAAAAAATACAGATACTTTCACTGATATTAACTAGGGCCATTCCTAGCCTATTCATGCTCACAATAAAAAGACAGACAAGGACATTCAGACGAAGCCGCAAAGTGACATGGCAACATGATGCAGTGAATTGTGTCTATTGTTTAACTACAGCTAAATATTCGCTGCTGTTGTATGTGGGACTATAACTTCAAGCTAAATGATCATTTTGGTGTATTTATCTTTGACTGGATTTTTTTCTGCACAGTTACATTAAAGTGCTAATGCAATTGCCCTGGGGAAATAAAAGTAACCACAGTATCTTGAGGGTGTTCATCTACAGCGGAAGTTACATGCTCTTTAATCCATTAAGTAAGCAAGACGACAGAGAGAGAGAGAGAAAAAACCATTCAGACTCAGATTCCTATTTTTCACAATGAAACTCATGTGTTTGAGCTTGCTCAGTGAGTACCAAAAATAGCTCAGCAAAAGGGCTTTCCTTGAGCGCTTCCATTATTCACATGGTGCGGCACCTTACATAACGCGGAGCGTACACATCCTCCCGCCGAATGCAGCGCACACGGATGATAGCAGGCAAACATTCCCACCAGGGACAGTAGTGCCAAGTGCTTTAAAGGCAAAGACAGGCTGAAGGCACTGATTTTTTTCAATGGGCAAGTCTAGAAAAATCTTAGAAAATTATTTGGGGGATCTGACAGGGGGATTTCAGTATGATTAAAATGACAGACATGGCCTATTGAAGCTGGTGTTACTCAATGCATAGCTCTTCTCCTTTTTTAAAAGAGAAATACTGTATTATCTCAGTAACTTTGTTTGGGCACTTGTGGTAGTTGCTTCACCACTGGCAGCTCCATCCAAAGGCCAACAATTCTCTGAAGCATTCGACCAGGTGCTTCCAGCTTTGCTTAGAGGAGTTATCCTTTGCTTCTGTAGTCACTTAGTTCCAGTCCAGTCTCAGCTCTTTCATTTGAAAACACCATTTGTGCCTCCCTTTGCTAATCTGCATGCATGTGAACCCCCTTGGCTGCAGCATTGTTATTTGTATTGCTCCATGTTCCCTGCACTTGGGATTAAATCTGTCACATCTTCCAGCTGCACAGTTTTTCATTCAAGCTATAAAGTACTGCTTTTAACACTAACAGTCCCAAACTTAACCCTTGGTCTTGGTCACAGTGGTAACCATCACATATATAATTTAGGAAGTCATCTTTGAGAGGATGATATGGATACTAGTGTACCATGACTCATTTTGACTATTGATCATATAACATAATAATTATTGTTTTCAAAAAGGGATGATTGAACCTATGTAAACAGTTATGTTTCCATGGAAGCCAATCATTTTGAAAACTAAGAAATCATGTTTGATTATTAAAAATCATATTTTAAAAAGAAGTTAATTTATTTCAAGTGATCTGGCCCTATGAAAATTTAGATTTTAATATAATGAAACTTCACTACATCCTCAGTACCATTAGACTCATGGCTTCTGCAGCCTGTGCTCTCTCTATATATCATGATATACAAGAAATAGGGAACCATTTCTGTCAGCAATCAAGTGTTGCTGCAGATGGGTGTATTTAACTTGAGCAGAAAGACTACATGAACCTTTAGGACAAACTTTGAATGCTTCCTCCAAGAGAAACTGCATGGGGAAGACAGACAGGGTGAAATACTGATAACCTGAGGATATAGGGATTTAGTCTGTGTGAAAGATGTCAACAGGTAAAGCAATCTTTTCAAATGGTACATCTGTAATACAATTTCTGGATGATTCATAATACAACCAAGACTTTTCCTAGAAAAGCATTATCAATCTGACCTTTGACTTAAGAGAACTGACGGTCTCTTAAGATGTCTGCTTTCATGCAATGCTCTGAGCATTGCAGCACTGAGAAGAACAAGACCCAACACAAGTAATAATAAAAGCAGTGCCAGAGATACAGGCTTACAAAACTGAGAACAGATATTTTCTTGTTTTGTAGATCAAGTTACAAATCTAGGAATCATGGCCAGGTGTGATTAGCGTATTTTTTCTCTCCCTAGATTAGCACCAAGTGATGCAGTGTAGATATTCAACCACACTCTTACACGGTTTTCTCTTGACTATGACTTTTACATTTGCATTCAACATAAGCTTTGGTTCAGTGAGCAATACCTCAGCAAGTCAAGTTCCCTGCTTGTGAGGCTCCTTGTGGCACCACAGGCTCTGTTCCTGTGTTCTCTTCCGCACATAAACATCCTTCTCTTGAGCAGAAAAGTACCAAGCTGCAACCATGGCAGCATTGCTCCAGAAACCTGTGCCTTGCTACGTCTCCTCTGTTGACCTCTCAAGTGTGCATCATTTACGTGATGGGAGTTCTCCAGGGGAAAACAATGCCAGAGCAGCTCCAGCTCTTAGGGCTCTGCAGCAGAGCACTGCAGCGACACAGCCCCGCTGTGTACTGCCCGGGCTGTCTGTGTAATACACAGTATTCGAAAGGAGAAGAGCGGTTTCTGCAAACTTCCCTAAAGGAGGGGATAACCATAACTTACACAAACTTTAGCTGAACTACCAGCACTTTGTGACTGGTGAGACATGCAGCACTGAGAACTTACTTGGACTGCTTTTGTAATTGTATGGCATTAGCTTTTCAGTGGCAGCATGCTAACATTGGCCATATCTCCTAGAGAGACCCTGATTTTTTCTTTTTATATTCAGTTTTTGTATATGTGTTAATATGATTATTTCTACAATAGAAAGTATCCAGAAATTAAGGCTCTCTTCTACTGCTTGATATTGTAGCTCTGAAAGTGAATGATTTACTGCATTGTAAACCCTCTATCTTAATTTTGCTGTGTAACATGAACTGTGGGTTTTGCTTTGATTTTGGAAGCTACTAATTCCCTTTACAATGTAAAAAAATCACTGAAATCATCTGCATCTTATAATCACATGACTTTACAGAGCTTGATCAAAGTTACAGGCCCTTTACAGCTCAAAAGTGACTCAGACAATGTTTTTGTTCTGGGAAATCAAGTTGTGAAAGATTAAAATCCCAGTCCCATTTTATTTAAATGAACACATTTCATTCCTCAGCCACCAGTAGCAAGCTATGAGCTGCACACTAAGCTCGTTTCTTTCTCCATCATTGATTTTATTACCTCCACAACTCACCCGTAATCTGGATCTATCAGCTGTTATCATATTGCTTCTTATCTGCTACATGTTACACTGTGTAAAGGATTGCGGCCTCATGGCTCTTCTCCAAGCAAATAAAAAGAAACCAATGAAATACTTTTTTCATTCATAGCTAATCATACTCCACTAAGTAGGGCTCAGGACATCACGATGAAGAAGGCTACAGGTTGACAGTTCAGGAATAAATACCACACCAATAAAAATGCATTTTGTTATACATACCAAATTCTATTGGAATACACTCATCTGAAAGATGACACAATGTGGGATTTACTGTCTCAAGGCATTTCCTATGGCCCTGTCCCCCCACCCCATTCACTCTATCTTCACACAGGACGAAGCTACTGAATATACATGCACTTTCCTTAAGAGGTTTGGAATAGGGGTGGCATAGCCCAGCCACCGTAAAAAGCAAGCATAAGGATGGGCCATAAGAATGTGCAACATGAAACTGCTGCTCATGCTGGGGACAGTATGTGTATTTTGTGGGGGCATTTAGCAAAGAGAATGCAAGAGACTGCTAGTGATGCCATCAAAATGATCCATTTTGCTGATTTATGACATCATTGCACATACTAAAACTCTCTTGCTTTCTCTTTCTCACTACAGTTTTACCCTCAAACTTGAATTGCCGATCTGATTCACTGTCCCGTAAGCTGACGACTCTTTGCTCCGCAAGCCATTCATGCGCCGCACGGACTCAACGCTCTCATTCCCAACAGTCACAGTCTGTGCCTGTCCCCAGAGTGTCAGCATAGATAGCAGCAGCAAGAATGGGAAAACCACAGCAGCAACATGACGACACACACACACACAACAGGCAAAGAGAAGAATGGCTTGGTTAGAGAAGACCATCATGCAAAACAATGAGAATCACTTTCAAGGCAAAATAAATTGAGAAAATCGTGAGAGACAAAATCAAGTATAGAGATGCAGAAAATACTTCCTAAAGAAACTGCCTTAGTAACATTGGTCCCTATTTTGAAATTCATGCAAGCAGATTCACAGGAAAAAAGCAAGCCTGTGCAAATGGATAGATGTTTTTTACTCCACTGCATATTTCCTTGTATTTAATTAGATTGTTACCTATTTTGCAAAGAATCCATGCACCACTTGACTTAGGATAAACACAAGTCTTCTGATGATTTGGTTTTAAATAACTTTCTTTTAATAGCCACCCAAATAATAGTTTTCGAAGCAGATGAATAACCACTTCCATGGACCAAAATCTCATGAGCTTGAGCAATATCACTGGATGCTGTTACTTACCAAGGATGACTTCTTATCTACTTGTTCACCTCTAAAAAAGACCTTGCATCCAAAAACGAAATTACAGACGCCATACAGAAGCTTCTGCTGCTGCCATGCTGGGTTTGAAAACAAAGGCTTCCAGTGGCAGTGCATGTGGCCTGTGTGCCTGTAGACAGGCAAGCATCTCTGCTCTCTCCTGTAATCTAATCTTCATTTGAATCTCAATTCATCTGACAATCACATTAAACTAGAGAACAGCACTGGATTGCTTCCCAGAGCATCCATCAAATATTACATTAGCTACAGAACATTTATTAGACAGACCTGTCAAAACACAAATGCCCTGTGCCATTATTGTCATTCCTCTTGTAAAGGAAACCATTATTTGTGGCTTGAAGCACTCATGCAGCTCAAGCAAACATTTACTTCACCTAGCAAATGTATATGTACAGTTTATAGTTCCCACATTCCCTAGATGTGGGAATGATCATGACTGGACTAAAATACAATTTAATGTCTACTCTTGTCTTCCCATTTACTGAAAAAAAACCAACCCAGGGCAGATGGACAGATTTCCTGAAATTATTTCTAGACTGACACCTAGGTTATAGACAATCCGCTGTTCTACATTTCAGTCACTGGCATAAAATTATGGGATAATGACATGCACAAATAGGTGTTTTGCTAAAAATTTGAAGTTTACATCAGTAGCAAACTGTGAGATGATAGAATCCAGAGAGGAAATTTTCCTAATCTTTCTCCTTTTTTTAAATGGCCATGTTTGCTGGTTTCACCTGGGAAAGACCAGTTGCTGGTGGTCTAAAAGTGAGGGCAGAACTGCCAATCATGGCAGTGGGCCACCCTAGGGAATCTCCCATTTTAGCATAACTAGCTAGGGCAGCATTAGAAAAAACAGGTCTCAGGCATGTTCTGATGTCAGTACATCTGTATAATATCATTCCTCTATGTCATCATATCCAACAGTTCATTATCCACTGTTGGTGCCACATGGTAGCACAGTATTTGTAGAGGTCCAACTGCCTCAGCAACTGCATGAAGAGAAGAAAATTCTTGGAATTGGTGCCCAGTTACTGACATTTGTCGATAACTTCATAAACTGCAAATGAACCTAGCAGCCAATTATCAGCTCTTTATCAAGTAGCAAGTCACTTAAAAGGAAACTTTAGAATGAGACTCTCCTGCAAGGGCAAAAAGAAATGAGGCAAGAAATCAACTGCACATGAGCAATAAGCGCATACTCTGTCACCCCAGGCAAAGAGCAGCTGTACCTTGTTTTGTCTTCTTTGCCTTCTTCGAAGCCTCAGAAATTCTTTGTGCTGCCGTGAAACAAAGTTAACTGCTGCATATTCCAGCAAAGCAGCAAAGACAAAGAGAAGACACACGGCCATCCAAATATCAATAGCTTTTACATACGAGACCTAGAAAGAAATAGGACACAGCATGTTATATCTCAAACTACTTCCTAAGCTGAAGATATCAATGTGAAAAAAATAAACACATTTTTGCACAGCATGAGTTCCATGAGGTGGGTTTTTCTTGTTCTGTGTTTTGATTTGTTAATTTATTGGCTGATAACAAATACATATTTCCACTATTAATGAAAATGAATGTCCACAAAGAATGCACAAATGAGCTACTGCCTTTAGGAAAAGATCAGGATTACTCTAAAACAATACAAGTATTCTTATAGTCCCAATCGAAGTTTGGAAAAAAGAGTACAAACACAAGGTGTGATAAAATATCTATTGAAAAACATTATAGAAAGTTTATAAGTTTTACCTTTTTAATTTTTTATGAACCAATTACTATATTGCTTAATTAGCTGTATTTCGTATCCACAACCTCAAAGTAAACTCAGGATATTCTATTGTAGGGGCTGATGCAACTTTACCAATTAAATATTCAATCCTAGTTGCTTGACCTTTATCCAATATCTCTATAAGAAAAATAAATCTTCATAGATATTATCTACTAAAAATACCCAAATACCTCTGTTCTAGTAAAAATCTATTCTGATTTGAGTTGACTGGTCCACAATAATATCAGATATATTACAGCACTGCAATGTCACAAGACTTTTATCATATTACCCACACTGGGCCAAACAGTAGCCAATTAATGAGCTACACACTTTGCATATCAAAGGTACATTCTCCATAGGTGTGTTTGGTCTCTGCCTTTCTTTGTAGCCTTGCAGTTTTAAAGCAGAGATCTTATGATTAGGCAACAGTAGGTTGCCTCTGCTGTTTATCAGGTATTACCTCCTGAGTGGAATTACAATGATCTGACTTAATGTCTACAATGTACATGTGAGCTACTTGCATAAACTACTTTGACATAAATAAATCAAGGAATGAAAAAGAATGGGCATATCTAGGATGCCGTGCATTTGAACTGTTTTACATATCTTCTCTGCAATGAGATTAATAACACCCAAATAGAGTTTCTTCTTCTTCAGGCTTGTAAGGAGGAGCTTAGAACACCTCTGTAAGCAGAGGCACCCAGGGCTTTACTCAGTTGTCTAAATAACAGCATCACAAATTGACACATTAGGTACCCAGCATCCTTTTGCTAACTCAGCAGAGAAAAAATCTTCAGTGCCTCACATTCACCAGTCCTCTGGAGATGTCTCAGATACTCAAGGTCATCTCAGTTCGGCAGAGACCCATGGCGCCCCCATAGAGATGAATCAAGATAAGCAAAATAGATTGTACCTAAACCCTGAAATATTATAAACATTTGAATAATACCCTGCAGGCCAAACATGCAGTCAAAACATCTAGTGGTCTGAAAAGGCTCCAGAAAAGGATGTGTTTTGTTCCTAACACTCATGTTTAGGAGAACAAATCTCCACCTTGGCAAACTCCACCTCTACCTTTTGCATACACTATTCAAAATGACCTCGCTCTTCTGTCAGGACAACCATTTCATGATGGAAGGAATCACACCTCTATCAGTGGGTTTTGCTCCTATTCGCCATGTGCTTGAATAGCATCATATTTCAAAGTCCATNCTGTTATTCAGCCTGCATCAGAGGAACATGCTTTTCAGCAGCAATAGTGTAGCTCCACGTGGTAATGCCCAGCTCACAGCTCGCATAGGCTGACGTGTAGCAGGCTGAGGTGACACCATGAATCTGAGCCTTTCAATTAGATACACAGCAGGTATGTAGCTCACTCTCCCACACATAAAACATTGTACAAGTTACATCTTTACTGAGCAGCTGTGAAGCCCAAAGAAAACTCGACAGTGTCCCAGACAGTCTGTGCCACAGGCTGAGGCACAGTAGGAATCAAGTCACTGTAATTTGTGTAAAATGCAGCTGAGTTTAGATTGTTTTTTGCTTTCCTTGAAGGGGCAGCTTGTTTTCCTTTACAAATACCCTTAGGAGATGTATTAGACATGCATAAACAGCTGAACTGTGCTGCCAGAGACAGCACAATGCAGGGAGCTGAAGTCAGAAGAATCAGCATTTCTGACTGTGCAAATCCTGTCCTGGTGGGCTTAAAGCAGGGAAGGCGAAATGATAAAGGAAGCCCTGAGTGAGCCGTCCTGCCACTTATAGTGTGCTACCATAAATGGCATCCACATAGCTGCTGGGCCAGCTGGATTATTTTAACTCCAGCCTGCTGGGCTGGAATCAGAGAATCGTGATATACTTGGCAGATACATAGCTTGTTCTACTGTTTGGCCAGTGCCACACCATGGCACAGCTTTAAATGAGAAAACAGAAAGGAATTGCTTCCAGCACCATATTAAAAGTAAATAAAAGGTAAAATCTTGCAATGAGTAAAAGATGATGCCTTTGTTTTCAAATCAATTTAGTTTACCTATGAATCTCCTGTATGTCCAGAATTGTGTTGCTAAAAGCCTAAAAACATATGGAATTTTCTGACGTGCTTATAGAAGCTGGTGTCTGCAAAGCTGAGTAAATCATGATAGCATAGACACATCCATTGCTCAGGGAGGTTACTCCATCAAACTCAAAAACAATGTTATCACCTAGGAGTTTTTTTCCCCAGATCATAGTATAGCATGAAAACTCATATATATTTGTTCAACCTAAAGGCTAATAGCATCTGCTTTGGTAAGGACTCATCAAACAGTACTGTACCTCCAGCTTCCTTAACTACCATGTCCATGCTTCATGCTCCATGGTCACTACCAGGTACATGTAGGGCAGTACAGATTGATTTTTTGTTGGAGGTTTTTTCTCACCTAACTTAAAAAGCACTATGTACACGTGGGGACTTTTTTCAATTAATGCTAAGAAACGAGCAACTTCAGGACAAAATTCTTCTAAGTAGAATGTAGGTGTCTATGCTATAGTTAAATAAACAGTATCCTAAAAATGCCAGTCTCTCCTTTTTGACCAAGACTGGAGTTCTGGTTGGCTATTTCAAGTTTTCATGTATGCTTGATATACACCAAGTTTGGTTAGATAAAGCCTGTGAATTATCTCTGTTAGCCAGTACCTTGATGTAATCCCAATCAGGGCAGAGCAGAATAACAGAAATGACCCCACATAAGCCTTATGTAATAGACTGTTACGTGAGCATTCGACACCTTTCCCATAATTTCACTTGCAGCACAGAATCCAGCAACAATACAAATTCCAAGTTGACATTATTAAGCTAGCATGTATAAAATGAAAAATAAGTGGCGTTTTTTTTCAAAGGGAGGCCTTGTAAAACTTCCTCTGAAAAGCCTGTAACACCAACAGCACATTGGCTCCATTTACCAAAAAATACTTTTAGAAGTGGATATTTGGAAACTCTGCCTTCTTCAGCATTATCAGGTTCAGAAAGCTCAATAAGATTTTCTTGTCCTTTTCTTTCTTTAAATAGATGCTCCATTTTTTACAGCATGTTGCCAAGCTTCCTCCCTAATGCTGTTTGGGAGGAGGGGATTTAATGGCTCCCACCAATAAAACCATAAATTATATCAATTATTCAGATGCTTTGTAAATGTTTTAGGGCTAGCTAATGAGGGAACTTTTTCAGAATTAGAGCTGTCTGCATCAAGAGCCAAGTATGGTAAGGCTAAGTATAGTAAATGTGACAAAGCTGCCTCTTTCCCTTCCTAATTTTCCTCACTTGTTATTCGGCCACTATATAAAAAAGACCAGTTTGTTCTCTGTACAGCCCTGCTGTAGCATCCATGACCCCAGTGAAGTTCCTGGAAATGAAAGTCCAAGAAAAATTACACTGTTCATGAAGGAATTGCAGGGATTAAACCTTCCACCTCTCAAGCTCTTTTTATTTTATCACCATGACTCTCCCACAGCTTTTGGGCCCCTTTCAGCACATTGCCGTGCGTCACCACCAGAATGAAGAATGCTTTTGGGGAGAGAATCATGGTCATGGGTCCTGCAGCTCAGCAGCTGTCATTTGTTGACATTTGTGAATCAACTCAAATGTGAGCTCTGTTTTTGCTACAATGTCAGTCTCCTGAGAATCCAGACAACTGCTTTAACTCTCTGAGTCTGTCAAACAAGTGTAAAATGGAAATAAAGACACATCCATCTTCTCCCAGGGTTCTGCATTGTGAAAATAACTTCAATATGCAATGAAAGGTACTCAGTTTGTGCTAAAAACCCAGATATTCAGTTATTTTGACAGGTAGAATCTCACGAAAAATATCTCTTACTCATGATATGAAGCCCCAAACCTCTGTTTTTACACAATACCATATTCTAGGCAAGGTTTTTTCAAAGAATAAAATTTTCTGCTACCATGAAATCTTATAATTTGAAATTAATTTCTCCTATGCATTAAAATAAACTCTTGGGGAAAAAGGTTTCAGAGAATTTTTCAGAATGGAAAGGTGGAAATAGAATGAAGTATCATTTTAAATCAAAACTGAAACAAAAGTTACTTTAAATGAAAAGAGGGCAATTTTCAAAACAAAACAAAACGAGAAACAAGCAAGAAATACTTAATTTAAACAGGCCAAAAAAAATTCCTCTACGCTCCCTCTGTTATTCAGATTCCATAGGAAAGTATCCACCTAGCTCAGCAGGGATTCACAAGTTGTTCCAGCCACCCAAAACTGCCTTTTTTTAGTGAATAAACTATTCATCCAAAATTTTTTGCTCCATTTCTATTGCTGGTTCTGCCAAGTCATGAGATGCTACACCTCCCACTCACTGCTGATGCAGAAATAAATGCTGACTGCATTCTAGTCAGGAAATGTATGGAAAACATTTATGGTTTGTTTTCCCTTCAAAGATAAAGGGAAATTTTTCTTCAAGTCTTTGAAGAAGATCAGTCAGTTAAGGTATTTCCAAAGATGTTCAGAGAGTCCCCTGGGCAGGGGCCAGAAGAGGTGATCACAGGCATGTAACAAAATTCACTAGTAGGGCTAACAGCTATTTTTGTTGTGCTAAACAGGCCAAGATGCCAAAAATACAGGCCTGGTTTGTGAGTGATCACAGTTACCTCTGCACCGGTTCCATCCGGCTCCCACTGAAGAGAGAAAGCAAGATGCTCCCCAACTTCAGTGTGGGGCTGGCCCCCAAGAAACTGTGGGAATTATCCAACACTCTGCGGGAAATGGCTAACACCTGGTTCAGATGACACAGGACTGTGATACAGTACATCCTGCTGGATGTGAAAAAGGGAGGACAGAGCAATAACTGCACACTGGAGACTGACATTTCTTTAAATTATCTAGCTGTATTCTATATGAAACGTCACCAAAAAAAAAAAGGAGTAAACTTGTCTTCCAAGTAAAGCAACATCACTTTAGAAAAGCAAAAAATATTTATTTTTAGCATGGGCAGTGTCTATTGACACATTTTGATCTTTCTTCTCAAACAGCGTATTTCCACCTTTGAAAAATGTAACACTATGAATACAAAAGGAGTTAGCAGATTGGTGAAGCCAATACTGCTTGGGGTTTTTTCCCAAGGCCATACGAAGTATTGGCACACTCATAATGTGTCATTTTGTGCAATCATATGGCTTAGTTGCCTTGTATTTCCCATTCCTGACAATTCATTCTTTCTGTACAGTAAATTTAAGACAGGATGTAGCATTTCCACTTCATCCTGCTTGAGCAGGGAGCTGGGACCAGATGACCTCATGTGGTCCCTTCCAATCTTATCCATTTTGTGATTCTGTAATTCAAAAGACCTCAACTTCCCTAAAAATAGTATGACTATTTTGCAGACAAAGAAAAAGAAGCCTGAGAGATAGCTTAAGGCAGTTTTTCTAACTGAGCAGGTTACAGCTGAGAAAACAAAGACTTGTGATTTGGACAGATAATGGTGCTGGTGCTCAGCTTGAGAGCAAACTGTGAGATTTTCTCATACATTGATGATGCAGGGACAGGCTGACCTCTGCCACTGAGCATCAAGTAACACTAATTGAAATTGTAACCAGCGTCAAAAGCCCACTTTTGCACATTGATAGTCAACTGCATGTTGTAACACTTCTCTCTAAGATGACAATAAAGTGGAAATGTCTCATATCTCAGGAGTTCAAGTCTAGCTCAGACCACTGCAGACATAGTTAACAAGAAGGTGTAGAAGCGAAATGCTAAATTATTTGGGAACTGGAGGTTCTGGTGGCCCCACCTGAGAAGTGTATTGAGTTCATGCCTTGTAAACAATGGTAGAGTGCAACTAAGATTGAACAGAGCCTTAGCCCCCTGTGGAAACAGATTAAAACTATAAAAAAGGAGAGGAGAAAAAATGCAAATTCCTCTGCTCATTATTTATTAGGACTTTGGCATGCACCAGAGCAGTGCCGACTTTTCTCATTGCCCTGATCCTGAAAAACACTGGGGAGGAACAGGATGGAGACACCACCATTCCCACCAGCTCAGCCACATCCTGCACACTACGTGTAAATAGCAGTTTGTGGTTCTTGCATCTCTTCAGCCTGGTTGCCTCTCTCTGCCCTCTTGGTGAAAAGGTTCTGGCTTAGCTGGCCAACAAGGGTGTGCTCTACAGCAGTGCTGGAGACCAAGAGGCACCTCACCCCACTCGGTGTCATGGACAGAGGCAGTACTGTTTGGTCAGACTTCAGAGAAGCCAGTAAGACCCACAGTCTGTGCCTGATCTGTCCCAGGAATAAACCTGCAACACCAAACATCAGCTTCTCACCACTTGTATGCTGCACATCTTTGCTCTTCTTCTTGGTCTCACTTTGCATGTTTTGTCTTCTTCTGTCTTCAAGAAATTGGTTTTGAATAAGCACTTACAACCATTTGATTAAGTATTTTTCTTTCTTTTTCCCTTGAAAACCAACCAGACTTCCAATAAAGCTTTCTACAGTCAAAGGGAGAAGAAATATTCCTGCCCCACAAAAACCTTAGGACTCTGTGCTTACACAGTCCTCACAGGTTACTACAGCCCCACCATCTCAGCACATCTCAGTGCCCTTCATTTGGCTTGTAAATAAAGCAAGCTCACATTGGCAGAAATAGAATAAATAATACCAATATCTGTGATGTTTTTTGTGTATGAACCAAAGAAAGTAATCAACAGATTGGTGGAGCCATGGTGATCAGTTTACAAAGGTGACAAATAAGGATTGATGTCTCTGCTACAAGGAAGCAGCTTCTTATTGCTAAGTAATTGAAAGACATTTATCACACAGAAACACCCCCACATATGGGCTGAGCTCAGTGCAAATTGAGAATTATATGTGCCTACATTAAGATATGGATAAAAACATATCCTGTCAGGCCTTGCAGATAGATGACAGTGTCAGCGTTGGGTCTCGTTTACAATGAGAAGATTTTGGCTTTACCTTCCCAGTGAAATCAACACATAATATTTCTTTATTGTCATTAAATGCTCACTTGAGTACTTGGACTCTAAGTGGTAAATTTTTCAGTGGATGAGAGCTTGGATAAAAACAATCACTAAGGAGAAAAAAATGAGAAAGATTGCATGATTGCTAGCAAGAACCACTGGCAGAGTCTTTGAACAATGTCATTAAATTCATAAAGAGAGTCACAGGCTGATATTGACCAAAGAAGCATTTATATTTAAGATTCATTTGAAATCAGAATTCAATGTGGTATGTATCTGAGCACAGCCAGGGTGCCTGCTTCTGTAGGGACAGCTTACCTGCTGTGATTATGCTTTTCGGAATTGTTTTTTTGGTTAACTCAGCTTTAGAAAACTCTTTTTGTTTGTAGATCCAAAAGTTCTTTAACTGCCTCAGGTGAAAAGTAATATTCATTCAGCTCTGCCACAGCCATGCAGGTTCAGTTATTACCTCTGCCATCCAGTTAGGAAGAATTGCACCAAATTGCATTATTCAGTGACCTTTGAAGAGTTAACTGACTCAGTGCATGACCGTTATCAAATAACAAGTCAGGACTTCATTTTTGTAGCAATAGGAACAAATCTCTTCCTTCCAAGTAAAGCAGGTAAGGATCACAGAAGTGGCATATGTCAGTGTATCTACCATGATCAGTGCCAAGAACATGTGCACCTATATACATATTCTGGTATTATTTCTCCATTGGATAGCATAAAAATTGTGTTAAATCTCAGGTGACTTCAAAACATTCTACAACATCTTCTCTGTGCTGTATTTCCTATTGTAGTCACAGCGAAGTGAACCATTAAAAGTGATCCAGTTCACTGAACCAAACAACCAAAACCTAAAATTAGAAAAGGATGCCTAGGGCAATTTGGCTTTTTTCTTCTACTTTTGGTCTCTGCTGTTTGTGAATAGAGAGTTAATTTTCTAACTCTTCTCTAAGATTATATACCTAAATTCTTGATTTCCTAGGATTTTCAGCAATGTAATCTGGTGGGAAAAGGCATTTGTTTATTTTTATGACTGCCAGTCTCTCTAGATTAAAGATGAGTAAATCAAAGTAATCCTTTGGTCAGAGAAAATTGCCCTATCAATAATCAATATAAGATCAGACTAAAAAAACTGAGAATGGGATGGGTCATTACATTACTGAGTAACTCCATATGCTTCTTTCTTGACTACTACTTGATCAGTTACTTACTATTCCTGAGTCACTTATCATTCATATCTTAGCATATCTTCTGGCTCTGGATTCTGAATTGTTTCTTTCATCTGATTAAACTGGAAGGGGGAAAAATGCTTTATATGTGGATAATTTAAGCAATTTGTAACTGACAATAGTGGTATAATAAATAGATCTGTATATACAGTCCATGAAATTTCTATCTTTTATATTTCTTCTCTTTATATCTGTTATAAGTTACTCAGAATAAACGAAATATCCAATAATATATATCAAGAATTTATTAGAATTGAGCAAGCAGCAAACGAGCAAACAGCGCGCGGGTAGCCGGGGGGGAGGCCTTTTTCTCGCCCCAACACAGCTACCAAAGTTACAAAGAGTTCTTTGTTCTTAAGTACCTTTAGGCTGTTACATATTCATTAGGCGTAATTTACACTTCTTTTAGTCTTCAAGGTCTGGTCTTTTTCAAAGCTGACTGTGGTAACTTCTTCGCAAGTCGGTTATCTCTTTTTGGAGGTCACGGTGGCCTGTGTATTTGGAATGTCTGTGTTTATTTTTCTTATCTCTTTGGCACGTCTTGTCTCCAGGCAGCTTGTAAGTCCAGGTTGTTTATTACTGTATTATTATTTCTACGTTCCACTACAAGAAGTCTTAGGGTTATAACATATTCTAATTCTATTTAGCTATACTCTATTTTAACACTACTTCGCATAACATCTTGTCACCAGCGGATGTAAAATCTATAGTTTATTATTCTCTTATTCAGCTTTCACAAGATTTAGGTGAACAAACTGTACATCGCTTATTACATATCTTTGAAAAAAATGTTTTAAAATGAAAAATGAAAACATCTGTAAAAACAGATCTTGAAGCTGAGTTGATGTCAATGAAAACAGGCTCTGGCAGGATAATATGGTCCAATTCCAATTTTAAGTGTGAGTGAGTCACATTTCATGTACAATAAAGCACTTAAGGAAATGCAGAATTGAAAGAGGATGTATCATTGGAATAATAGAATATGGCAAAGGTGAAAATGTATGTTGAAAGAAATTGATGGTCTGAATATTAATAAACAGAAAGAAAGAAAATGGGATAGAGAAAGGAGGTTAGAGGAAAGGAAATGGAATTCAAATAAAGGGGAATGAACAGCAGCATTTAGCAAGATTCCTGCAAAGATTTCTTTTTTAAATTTAACTGAATCAGTTCCCATATTCTAAAGGGATCAGAGCTGCCACATTAATGCAAATGTATCTATCACACCCAAATTAGCTCGAGCCTGGCTAAAGTAGTCTCAGGACCTGGGGTCAACACTGCCTGTGATGAAGCACAGGTTGCATGCCCAGACCTCTGGTTTTCACCTCCCTTAGGATAGTGCAGAAAGCCAAGTGATCCATACTTTCCCATGGACTCTTCCAACCAAGGAGGAGTGGGACCTACTCTGTGGGTCCCACTAACCAACTTCAGACCATCAACCTACACCATCTCTTTTGAAGAAAACTCCTGGGCCTGAGGGCCCCTGGAGNCATCCTCAAAAAGGGGAAAGCTGGGCGGGGTTTCGCCTTTTCCTCGAAGCTGCTTTTGGGAGCGGGCCCCAGCGGGCTTGCTCCTAAGAAAATAAACTAAGGAAAAAGGACAGACTTCTGGTTCTTTTATTCTGCTTCATCGGGACCCCTGCAAGCTGGACTTTTAGCCCTTTCCCCAGAATTAAGCCAGAGAGCACCGGGAGACCCTCTCCACCTCGCTGGTGGTCAGGCTCTCCTCGAGGTGGATCCAGCAGCTGAACTGGGAGAGAGCTTGCGGGGAAAACACAACACTGGAGCACCAGGCTTTGTGGTAGAAGCAGACCTGCACAGTTTGAAACCACTGGCATGTACCTCCTTCCTTGTTTTTCCTATTCATATTCTTTGAAATGTAATGGGGTTTTTTGTCCTCTTTTCTGTAGTACTTCTTAATCAAGATCTATCTGTCCTTTCCAGACAGAGATCTCTGACCAGTTGACATTGTTAAGTAAATTATGCTTTCAACCCCTTCGTGGCAGACCAGCCCTGGAACAAAAAAGCAGGGAAAAACCTGCAGAGGAACACATCATTGTAGGCTCCCTTTTGTGTTCATGTGGAACCACCAGGAACACCTGCAAGGACTCACATGGCCACTCAGGCACAGAAGAGACAGTCACCTTCCATGCTCATTTCCTGATGCAGATTTTGATTATTGTGATAACTTGGTGATGGGTTGCTGCACAATTGTCTCCTTGGTGATTCAAAAGGCAAAAAAGAAAATTCTGTTGATTTAGAGTAAAAATTGTTTGTTCCAAATTCTGAACCTTTGCTTCCAAGCAGAGCCTTGTACTAAGATTTTGTTTGCAGCTATCATGTTTTTTACATAATTTCATTTTCACCTGACCTATAAATCCAAAAACTTCCTGAATCATACTGTAATGTTCAACTGTCTCCAGGACTCTTATCCCAAGAGCTTTGTTCAAAACATACATTTCACTCGGGCTGAGTGAAATCATTTTCAGTCACAATAGTTAGGAACTTAGTGCAAATATATAATAAAAGCCATAACTAAGAACACCATTGCTTCTCACTGAAAGATGTTTGTGCAGAAGCCTTTCAACTATGCAGTCTAACGTATGGAGCACATCTATATTCCCTTCTCAACTTTGAGCCAAAGTACTGGACTTTTGTAGCAGGAAAATTGTTTTCTGAAGTTTATTTGATTGCTTAGCCTGAAGGCCAGTGTTTACTCCTATAAACTACTCTTTTTTTCCTCATCCCTTTTCTGAAGCCATGGTGGCTATATTTGTTCTGTACAGTCTGCAGCAGTAGTTAAAGTAAGTACTCAGAGACTCTCCAAGGAGCCACACACCACTGAGCACCAGCCATGCCCACAACACTCAGTACCAGTGACAGAAGCAGTCTGGAGTACAGATGGAGAGGTCTCTGAAGGACAGCACAGGCACCTCTCAGAAAGACTGCTGGGTGGCCCTCAAGGTTCAAAGCACTGCAGCACAAGCTAAGGGAATGGTTTTCATGTCAGTCTGATACCACATGCTCAAGGCTTGTTGAACTCTGTTGCCCTGTGGCAAGCAAAATCTTGCTGCCAGAATGACTTCATGATACTGACAGATGAATTTTCACCTTATGAAAAGGCTGGAGACAACCAGGAGGGAGCTAACAATCCTGGAAGGAGCTACTGAGGATATCACCACTGCTCAGGGAAGATTCACAGTGAAGACTGCTCATCTGTGCAGGAAGTAAGGACCGGATAACTTCTGATTTTCTTATTTCTATTTGCAAATTTATAGGGTCTTGCATATGATGTGTTGGGTTACATCCTTTCTACAAGAATGGCATTATAATTGATGGTATAGTCCCTTTACTTCTCTTTGTGTGTGTGCTGCTAGTTTGTGTCACATACTGTGTCTGTAAAACACAGTAAATAGATAAGGGTGAACCACCCACAAGGAGGAGACTAGTGCGTCCTTGGGGAGCTGCTAATCCTGCTCAGACACAGAAGGTTCAAAAGCTTAAATGATATGGGATCTGGAGAAACTGTACTGAGAAACTCTCAGAGATGATGAACAGAACAATTTCCTGAAAGCCCAGAGGGGACCAACCAAACTGAGTTTTCTGCCACTTAAAATCATTGGGATGGCTGTAGCTGAGGACACGGTGGGAGGAGGGCTGTGCATGAACTTTTGCACTCATGCTTAGTCTTATTTAGTTGCTCTGACTTCTCTTCATTTTAAAAAATAATTAAAAATTAACTTTTCTTGTTTTATTCATGTTCTGATGAAACATGGGTAAGTTTTAAGTCCAGCTAAAACTTTTAATCTCTTGCGGCATCTCATTGTGAGAAGAAGATAAAGGCACATCCACTTGGAAGCTCTGGCTTGGGATTGTTCCTCTTGCAAAGTCACAGACTTGGTGCCCCAGAGTCTGTTTTCTGCTGTCCCTCCAATCGTGGGGACACCTGGCACAGCCACTGCATGAGCCCAAGTTCCCCAGGCTGGGCAAGCACATGTCAGAGGCAGGAGAGGAACAGAAAAATGGAACAACTTTTCTGACTCTTAGGCAATTCTGGCATGCTCAGCTGACTTGTGTGGATTAAAAGAAGCTGAAAAACAGAGTCAGCCTACGCAAGAGAAGAAAACAGCCTATATATAAATAACAACCTATATAGCTTTCCCCCTGTCAGTTCCATAAGTAGCTGGAGAAGAACAAAGCTTTGAAGTGAGTCATAATACCCGCCCCCCGCCATCCCACCCCCAGTCTCTCTCTCTCTCTCTCTCTCTCTCTCTCTCTCTCTCTCTGAAGGTTCTAAGGAAGCTCAGAAAACACATTGGTCAGAATTTTAAGTCATGAAGATAAGGGTGAAACTATAACTCTTTCAGGAGATTTTAATGAACTGCCTAAGCCAGGAATTCTATCTGCTTAACTGGAAATGAATATGTATCTTTCTTGAATCATTCTGTAGGCATTTGCCTTACTGGTAAGTCTAGGGTAGTAATAGCTCACCACCAAGTTTCTTTCCAGCACTAAATATTCTTACAACATTGGTCTGTTCCTGCTACTAAGTTAAATGAAGGACTGCACACCTACAACATTTATATCCATGTGGTCATTACAACCTCCATTTCCATTATGACTCAGCACATATTACACAGATTTGACTCCTTTTAGAACAAAAGATCTGCTGGTCCTGTACAGAAGCCTGGACTCTATTGCTGTGTTACCCAGTATTCATGTTCAGCATAAATAAATGTATCTTTTGAAAAATCCTACATCTTAATAACTCTAACCTCACTATCAAGTTTCTGAGGAGAGTCACACATGGCTAGAAATACAAAGAGACACACTTCATATTATATTTAAGAGCTATCTTTCAGTTTGATAAGTTATTAATAGATGTCAGAAATTTCAGTTACACTTGCTCCATCATTACTTGGAGCTGTGGGAAAGTACTTGCCTGGCTGGTGAACCCTGTTACATGTTTCTCACATTAACTGACATTTAATCACTTGCAATTATGGTGGAGATAGAAAATAAACAAAAAAAAAATTAGAGAACTATTTTGCATGGAACATCACAAATTAGCAGAAAATGGATTGCATCTAATGAGACTCAAAGACTAAGCAGTATTTCAAATTACAAGTATTTCAAAAAAAGAGTATTTTTCTGTCTCTTTCTTCTGAAAGATCTGTTATGATACAATTATTATTATTAAGGTTCTTTAGAAATTCCTCTGCCCGAATTAAGGTGCAAACGAGACCATATGCCAGTGACAATAATATGGCTTTCATTGTATAGTAAATATGAGAGAAAGAGGAAAGAAAAGGAAAAAGAAAGAGATAGAAAATAGGCAGGGAGGACGAGGAGTGACAGGGACAGAATAAAGAGAATATCACTGCTTCGTGGGTCCCACTGATGCCTCGACGATCCTCTTCAGCAGGTCTTCCCAGTGGTATAGGTCCCCCAAGAAAACATGGGATCCCATGGGTATATATGCTAAAGCTAGGCAGGCATGTCCTGGGGAAGGGGGCAGTCTCTTACACCAGTCTCTGGGTCTGTTGCATCACATGCAGTCCTGTGGGGCCAAGCCTCTCCCGTTAATGTCCTGTGGATGTGGCCTGTGGGGTTGGGGGTGCCACAGCTGGGCCAGCTTGTGTACTGGGAGGATGGGTGTTTATGGCCTCTCACCAGAGGTTGCGCCATGCACCCGAGACCTCCTCCTCTCTCCTCAGTTGGGGGGGTCTGTGTAATCCTGGCATCTGTGACCTGTGCTCTCCCTCCCCACCCCAAACTCAGCTGGGATGGCAGCTGGAGGCTTTGGCCTGTTGTGGATGCATAACTTTCCCTCAGCCTGAGGTGACAGAACAATGGGTTTCCATTAATCTAATCAGCAGTTCCACTTACAGTCCAAAGTTCTCCAGAGAGGTTTGTTGTGGCTGTAGCTTCTTTAAAACTTTATATCAATGTTTGGGGTATAAACTATTTTCAGTCTCTGACAAGATCTTAATAAAGAGTCTTAAAGAAGCTAATCCACTTACTTCTCCAATGAGTGTGTGCAATGTAGGGGGATATTCTTAGGTCCATTTTACAAACAGGCAAATTGAGATGTGTGTATATGGTAACTACATTGCCCAGGTTTTCTGGAGGAGCCAGTGGCAGAGCTCTGAATGAAATCTTAATCCATGTTTTAGAGTTCAGATCATCCTTCCCAGATCCACATTGCTGACTGTTCCACAGAACTGCCTAAATCCACAAGAATTTTCCTGAGGAGATTCTGCATCACCAACATACTACAAATGGGATTTTGCAAAAAATGCGTATCTGTATCACTGTCAGACACATCAGGAGGAGAACGGGAGCTAGACGGGGAAAATGTGCAGTATTAGTGCCCACTCCTTGGCTGCTGCTGTCAGCTTGATTTTGGACATAACAAGAAGCAGTGAAGAGAAATTAAAACAGATTTAGATTTTTTTCAGAGTAGGCCATACTCATGGGTAAGGTGGGGGGAGGGCAAGGGAGATGTTCCAGCATATGCAGCTGCAAGGGAGATTTTTGCTTAAGTTGTCAATACAATGTTTATTTTGTAAACATATTTGTCAGTTTTGCAATACTTACTCTGCCTAAAGGGTACCTTGGATCTAGTATTATTTTAGCAGCCATGACTTTAATTGATTGCACATCAGGAAGCTTAAGTGAAGAAAACTCCTACACAAAAACACTTTAAAGTAGGGAAATTAGAATTTAAAGGCTGCTTTTTAAATATGCTTTGTGTGCCAGAGGAGCCAGCCCCAGCCTGAACTGTGAGGGCTGCAAGGAGGAAGGGCATCACAGCCACTCAGTCCTACTCAGACAGGACATGTCCTAGGCACAAACACTACATTAAGTGATGTTAAGGTGGGAGGGGAGCAAAGCAACAGAGCTGACAGAGCCCGCTGTTTCTAACAAACCCACATCTGTTTAACATCCCCAGCTGCCAAATAACTGCAGAAGAGCATAGAAAAAGCCACAAGCAGGACCCGATTCTCCAAAAAATATGCTCGCCACATTTCTTTTCATGCACATCCCATCAAAATCCATCAGTGCCATTCAGTCAATATTAATATGCTTTTACCAGAGGAAAGGGTGCACAAAGCATCCTCAGGAAAACCTTCTTTTCCTTAGTGAATACCATCAGAGCTGCCTTGCAGGTTTGGCAGCAGCCATTCCTGCACAGAATGGTCTCCACAGAGGATCTGCTGAGCTCTTGGGAAGCTCTCTGCATTCTTATCTGAGGGCTGTTATTTTTTGAGTACTCCTCAATATATCTTCAGAAAGGCTGAAACTCAACCTTCCTCTTGGCACTGGTGTCGCCATGCAGCAGGTGCATTGGCACTGATTTTCCATTGCTACAATAAAACCTCACAATCTCTTTCCTGAGGAAAATAACCCACTTTTACAGGGCAGGTGATTTCTCATGGCTGCATTAGGTCCAATGGCCTGTAAAGTAATTTGCGGTATCATAGTATGTTCTTTCTTTCAACTCGTCTCAAGCAATGTTCCCCTCTTGGCCTTAACAACCCAATTCTCCTAAGTATTTACTCTTTTCTTTTCTACCCAGTAGCTGCACAAAGGGATAAAAATTAACTGGAGGGGAGTGTTTATTTCATCTTTCCTCTCTATCCAACCCCTTTGATCACAGATACAGAAAAGATCTGAGTGTTTAAGTCCAAACACTTTGCTCTTGTTCAGCTCCTGCTTAGCTCTAGAGATAACTTAAGTTCAGTAGGTCCTTCAGTGTTTAACTTCAACATTTTCTGGGCAGCTGAGATCTGCTCATGCCCAGAATCCCTCCTTCTATGTCCAGGGAGGTATCTAGCTCCAACCTGGGTCAAACATGATTTGGGAGCTACAATGAGAACATACAAGGACTGTGCACAGGAGTTTATTTAGAGTCCACCAAGCATATACTGACAGCCTTGGGTCCTTTAAAGAAATGCCTCAGTAACTGCAAGAATAATAAAACAAAATCATGTCAATCTTTCTGTTGGAAGCTTTGTGGTACTGGCACTCATCAAGAAAGAGGGAAATATACATTAAATGCCTTCCCAAGCCTATCCAAGATAGGATATTAGTGCATCTCTTCTACCTCCCACAATATGTATAGTAGGCCACAAGCAGGGCTGGGAAGAGAAGGGGTGTTAAAGCTCAAATGGGAACTGTTCTGCTGCACAGAAAAGAAAGCAAAATTCCTAAATTTTGTTCCAACAAAGAGGAGAAAAAGATCTATGTGTTAGTTACCTCTTGTATATTGTCACTCACTGGTTAGAATGAAGAAGCAGTTTATCTGACTGGTAAGTTATCTGCTGTCTGTTCAATTTGCAATAATGGTACAGCTGCTGTCCAAGGTCCTCAGCCATGTGAATGATGGGGGAAGGGCTCAGCTCACCATTTGAACAGATAGGGAGCTCCAGGGGAGACTTCAACCCATCTGCTTTAGATGTTGATTGATCATGGGGATGAACTGACTCTCTGGAAGTATCCATTTCTGCCCACTGAAGAGGGCATTATGATAAAGGATACCTGCTGACCAAATCAATTTGAGAAACCAGGTCACGCATTCAAAGGGGGAGGAACCAGGGGATAGAAATATAAGGGAGAAGAATCCAATTAAGCCAACTTGGGGTTCAATTCAGAAACCACAGAGTCATAGGGTTCCCTGAATCATTCTGCCCTCCTTCTTGCAGTGAACAGTCATTTAATTGGAGGAGAAGTTCCCATGTTTTATACTAGTTTGTCTATTTATCTCCAAGGCATAACAGAGACAAAAATTATTAAAACACATTTTGAAAAAGCCTTTCAACACTGCCATTTATTTTAAATATTATTGTTTAATCACAGATTTCCCTCTGGTAATTATGCTATCTTTAGGCTTTGGAGTTTTTTAATCGGTATTTTCCTGTGGCTTGGGTGTGATTCCTGCAGAAGCCTTGTAATAACCAAATAACTAGGACAGTCTAATCTAATAATTTGTGCATGCATATGATGTTCAGGGGGATTATTAAAGTTATTTTCTCACTAAAATGTTATCAGCTTAGAAAACCAAGCTGTTCCAGGCCGATGGCTTTTTACTGCAAAAATGTTTAATACTGTCGTACGCATCAGACTGCAGTTGCACATGTTAATGTCATTTATTCCATTGATTTTGCATTTTGAAAGGAACCTTCCTGGTCCCTATTTTTGCTTAAAAATATCCTAACAACCAAACCAATTTTGCTCAAATGGCAAATGTTTTCTGAAACTGAAACCAGAGTATTTGTTTAGACTAAAAGGGTTGGATAGGCTTTAGTTTGACAGGACTTGTTATTAGCTTAGGACATGAAGCCTTGAGAATTTTCTCCTGCTATAATAGCATTTTATTTCAGGCCCCCAGCACAATTAATTTAAATGTTTCCAGGGGTAGAACATAATCAATTTTACAACCAAGATGGAAGTCCCTTCCTTAGTAGTAATTTCCCTGAAGGATAAAAACAGTGATAACAAAACAAACAAGAAAAAAAAGACAAAAGAAAAAAGAAAAGAAACAGCATGAATGCAAATAGCATTACTCAGACTTTTTTGTTCTGCTGGAGTAGTCTAAATTTCAAAGCCACTTCCCACACATATACTTATATATAACATTTAGAAATACAATACTTCCTTAGATATTGCATTCATTGTCACACAGTTTGTTCCTAGATACGGAGTATTTTGCTACAGAAATCAAGACTACATCACTATTTTTCCACTCTCATGATTCATTCTGGACACTGAGAGAAAGACATGGTATACAATAAAAACAGGAGCATAAGCAAAGGGAAAGAGATAAAGATATGGGCAGACAAACGTCAAACACTATTCAGTTGCTTGGGCCATGATATGCACAATATGTCATGACTCTGCAGTTATACATGTCTCATATTTCACATTTGAATGATAATCCCTCTTGGTGTAATTGTAGCAAATATAGTCATGCTGCAATTAACATTGTAGCCATTATTCTCTCAGTGAATTATTTTAAGATTTTTTTTTAAAGTTTCAGAATCCACACTAGGAAGGCTTTGTTTAATCAGCTAGACAGACCATGGCGAACAAGCCTTTCTTAGATTCTCTAAGGAGACAAAGGCTTAACCTGCTGTTCATATATCATTGTTACTTAGCTTTGATTATTGCAGAAATAATGATTACTGCAGAAAAGTTCAAATAAAGCATCGCTTTCTAACATTCAGTTGCAGTTGAAATGTTGGCCCATTGTTTTGAGAGTGTTTGTTTAACAAACCCTCTTGTTGAACAAGGTCAGTAGCAAATGTGGTAGGGAATATGAAGATACTGTCTGGTCCCTGGGGGCTCCAGGGAGGTGGGGACTGGTTGCCCTGACCAGTCTCACTTGAGCCCCCAGCCCAGTTTGGGCTGTGTCATACACAGGCCATGGTCAGCCAGGTCTCCTGCATGGACCTGTGACCTGTGTTACAGTTGGCCCTGCCACCAGCCTGGCCTCCAGCTGTCCTTGATCCACTGGCTACACAGATTCATGTATTAGTATGCTCAAAACAATGACATTGAAATCATAATATCCTATAATTAGTTGGTTTTGGCGGGGTTTAGGATGGAATGCCTTAAAATCAGAATGAAATTCAAGAGAAGGAAAAAAAGGAGTCAGGATGATATGATTTTGATCTTCTAATATGAAACATACAAGGGGTAGTGATGAACATTTATACCACTTGTAACCTTCACAGGAACATTTATTATTATTATATACAATGTGAAATCATTGTTTTTACTGAACAGTTCAACTGTGTCACAAAAGGGGAATGTCAGCAATTTATTAAGAATATGAGCACTGTCTTTCTAAAAGTAGTCATCAGTCACAAATCTGGGCTAGAATATAAGAAGTTCCAAAATAGGCCTATTTTCAAAACTTATTTGTGTTTTCGAGTGACCTTACAGTCACAGAAATTTCTACGCCAGGTAGAAACTTTTTTTTTTTTTTTGCTTCTTTACTGAGCTCCAGCATAGCAAAGATTTTTCTCTTAACTCCTGTGAGCCTGAGAGAAATTACATGTGTGAAAAGATGTCTTAACTGCAATTTGTAAGAATCTGGTGTAGCTTCTTTACCTGATCTTACATTTTTTGGCTCACTGAAGCTCACTGTTGATCAATGCCACTGTCATTTCTAGACTTATCTTCATTTACAAGTAATGGAAGAACCTCCTCTCCCAGTTTCTATCCTTAAGCAATGGCACAATATCCATGATTTTTGGGTACTGATTGTTTTGTACAAGACTAGAGATGACTACCTTGAGAAACACAACATAATCTACACATCACTTCTTTGGTCCTGCTCAGAGAAGTGAGACAACATAATGCTACATCTGAGGAGCCTGGTGCTATGGTAACCTGCCTCATGAAGCATCCCTAGAAGCCCCTTATCTGCAGCAGATTGGCATCAACCAAAGTCTGCAGCAACACACAGTCTCCACATAAACACTCATCGAATCCTTGAGTCAGTGCCCAGCTGCACTGCAGGACTTCAGCTTCACAGTTCACACACTCCAAAATGAAACATGGCTAGATTTGGACAAAGGGGGAATGCTCAGCACCCAACACAATAGATTTTAACAAAGCCAGCAAGGTGGCTTCTGACAAGTGGAAGTAACTTCAGTTTTCCCTACATTATTATTTTATGGGTTTTCAATAAGTAATTTTTAATACACAGTTGCATATGTATATGCAATTTCAAACCATTATATTTTCCCTGTAAAACATGAAATTTCCCTGCCAAAAGGAGACATGAAGGGCTTGAATCCCTTTTAATCTATATATGGCCAACATGAGAAGATGCTAAAACCCTAACCACATCTTGTGTCTTACCAGCACCACAGCTGAAGAAATGCGGTTTAACCTTCCCCAGCCCCCAGCTGGCTCCTTCCCTTTCAGATGCTGCACGTATGGATAATGATGCCTGAGCTACTAGAAAGCTTTCATCCACTTTATATTCCTTGCACTGAGACACAGAGGGATGGGGACACAGAAACCACCTGATCTTGGAGACACAGGAGCTGACCATGTGGGACTGGATATTTTGGCCACTCCCAAGCTCACCTGAGCACAGTAAAATTCCTGAGCCATCCTCAAAGGTCTTCTGCTCCCTACCAAAATGAAGTCAAATGCTTAGCAGACTGAGGTACTGTCTTGTGTTGTTGGGGTGTAAATAGTACTCAGGGAGCATGGTCTGAGCAGGACCACACCCTGTCTCCCTCATTTGCATACAAATCAAGCAGGAGAGCAAACAGGATTCACCTCCCACATATTTCACCCTTTTTTTCCATCACTCAGAGCCAATGACCAGGTGCTTATAAGCCTTGATCCTGTAAACTCTTCTTCCCTGGAGGTGCAGCAGGCCCAGGGAGTGTGTTGAACTGCTTGGAAAATCCTCTTCTAGCCCAGGTCTACTTGGCATGGGGAGCACATGCACCTACAAAATGCCACAGTTTCACACCAGCCAGTTCCAAGAACCTGCATTCTCCCCGGGGCACTGCAATTTTAAAACACTTGAAATGTATTTGTATTGTGTTTAGCCTCTCCATTTTCACATCAAGGGAGCCTGTCGGCAGTTTGCTGTGGGGATGGGTCCTGTACAGAAACACTGGAAAATCACCTGCCGTCTTTGTCAGCTCGATGCACAACAACCCGTCGGTGCATAACAACAGCTTGGTGCTTCTTGCTCTCAGGACAAGACAGAGCTGTGGCAGCAGCACCTAAAGCTGTGTGTCTGTAGGGTGCCCTAAAGGTGTCTGTAGGTCCTGGCTGCACCTCAGCACTTAGCTTTTAGT
>WEIT01013006.1:878-12827 GCA_013389985.1 Dryoscopus gambensis
TATTCTCTCTGGAAGGTGACTAACCAATATGAATGAAATATGTCAGTAGTATTGAAAACAATTTAGAAAATTAGTTAATGATTCAAGTTTTTACAAAATATGTCAGCAAAAAGTAGAACTTTGACTGTTTTGAATAATGGTAAATTGAAGAAATGTGCTTATCATGGAGCATGTTTTTCCCCTCTTGCTGACATCCTAAACATAGAATCATAGAATATACTGCTTTAGAAGGAACCCACAAAGGTCCTTGAAGTTAACTCCTGGCCCTGCACAGGACACCCCAAGGGTCACACCATGTGCCTGAGAGCATTGTCCAAACACTTCTTGAACTCTGTCAGGCTGGTGCTGTGACCACTGCCCTGGGGAGCCTCTTCCAGTGCCTGCCCAGCCTCTAGGTGAACAATCTGTTCTTAATATCTAACCTAAACCTCTCCATACACATATGTATTTTATATCTGGTAATACAATCTGGTATAAAAATGATAACATGCAGAAATTTGAAAGGTAGCACATTAAACTTAAAAACTGTGTTGTACTTGTCACCTGAGTTATAGATTCATCTGAAACAAGTAAATATCATCACTTTTATTTTTTGTGGTTCTTTCATAGAATAATTTTGAGCCAATTGCGCTCCATGGAAGGAACAATCCATGCAATTCCATGGATCCAGAAAGTATGCAAGACCTCATCTTTTTACTACAGTCTGGTTTGGACAAGTTCCAACTAATTCCTTTTTTTTACAGATACCCCTTTGCTCTAAACTACTTTTCTTTGGGAGCTTCATTTGTCCATAACACTGCAGTTTTGCTGTGAGAAAGTGCTGGGACAGCTGTTTGGTGTATAAAACATTCTTTGTGAAGAGTGTGCATCAAATTTAGGAAGGTGTTGGGGTTGTTTTCCCCCCAAGGAAAAAGTGGAAATATATATGACTTTGCAGAAATTTCACGCAGTGTTGTTGTTTTAGTCCTGTCTTTGAACAAATAAATAACTTCCAGAGCTACAAAATGCATTTTCTGAAGGTGGACAAAAAATGACATTTTTACATTAAACATGAAAGTAAGCCATTCAGTAAATATTGGCTATCTGCCACGTACTGATATCTTTCACTAGCTCCTTGCACAGTGAGTTAAGACTGTTAATGTGTGCTGGCCCTAATCTTACACTACTGAAGAAAACAGATCTTAACTGAGGCCTAAAGGAAGTTGAAAAACATTTTGAAAGTTTCACTGTAAAGCTACCATCCATATTATCCTCATCTTTGTTTTTTCATTATAATATTAGCCTGAATTGGGCTGAAAATGATCTTTTTTCTTGGCTTCTAAATTCTGTTCAGCACCGTAATTCCCAAACTTTCATCTTTGTGATTCATATTGCCATGGAAAGTGATCTAGCTGGCTAATGAAGTTTAAAAGGAAAATCTGCAAACTGTCAGTGTCAGCGCATGTGTTGATGTAGCAAGAAGGATGGGTGTTTGAAAATCATTCAGTGGTTGGAAAATAGGAGAGCTGCTAGATAAAAAGTCAGGAATTAAAAAATGTGTAGAAAAACTAAACGCTAAAAACTAAGGCTAAAAATTTCAATACATCAGGCAAACATTTCATTCCTTACCAGAAACAATGGTGCAAGAATCTCTCAGGTGCCTGTAAAAACATTCATGATGGCACTGCTGAATATCTTCAGAATAAAAATCATTGATTTCTTTTTTGGGGAGGAAAGAAGTTGGGAGGAGAAGGAAAAAGGACAACTGCTATATAATCTTAACAACATTTTTTCTAGCTCAAAGTAATTTTTTCTTTCTCCAATTCTACATCTGAGAGCTGGCATTTTATCATTTCAGTATGTCACACTGTTACACTATGCAATGTGGTTATGCACTGAAATGTCAGTTTCACCTAAAAATGGAAAGATGTGCCACACACCCATTTTCAGCTAATAAGATATCCGTTAGCTCATGTAACAGATTTCCAAAGCAATAGGAAGAGATGAGCTTAGATGAGTACACATATATTATTCACATATCTAAAAATAAAGAAGGTTTACCCTCATAAGTTTTGAATGCCACATTTTCTAGAGTAAAAATGTACTTAATTTTGTCTTTGTTTAGAATAAATAAGGGTTTTCTCCATGGCTTCATACTCCACAGCCTAGTAAACAAGAATATGCCTTGAGAGAGAATATATTTATTTCCCAGCATTGCTTAATAAATGTAGATGACATTGCGTGATTATGTCTCATCCAATTCTGTCTCATCCAATCCTGTGCTTGATGGAAATAAGATCTGAAACTGAAAAAAATTCTTTCCCTGGCACCCTCCTTCATCCTTGCTCCTTTTTCCTTTCCCTAGGGCTAAGCTGTGTGAGGGTCCATAAGGAATTGGATCAGCCCCAATCATTTCTCACTAAAATGTTCAGAGTTAATAATGAAATAAACCTGTGGCAGTTATGCTAAAAGGGAGTATGTAAAATATGAAGGTTTTATCTGTACTTCTTCATGTTCTTAACACTTTCTAAACTCATCCAAGGAAGAGTATGGCTAATAAAGCTGTACCTTTCCTCACACTTTTTATTAGACTCAGTGTTAAGAATTTGTCAGTTTTGTGGATCCAGTTTGATCTAGGCTTTTGAATAAACTGTAATATTATTTAAAGCCTAAGAAAATTATTGTGTAACTTTCTTGTAAATATTCATTGCTAGTATGGGTTATGAATACTGAAATAACTAAACCAAGCCCAAAATCTCCAAGAATCCATATTTCAGTGCTGTAATACAGGGGGCAGGGAGAGGGAATGGAGATATTAACACAGCTCAAAACATGGATAAAAGTTATAGATCTTCTTCTCTGAAGGCTGATGGAAGCCTTGCATTTCCTCCTTGCCTTTGTGAGCAACTTTTATGATCTTTCTTTTCCCTAAGTAGTGTCCTCTTTGTTGCATTGAAGGAATTAATTAATTTCCTTAAGATGGCAACACTGTGTTGAAGTAGGATGGCTTGGTGCATCTAGATTCTTTTAGATATAGGTCTCTTGGGTTTTGCTTGTCAGTGAAAATTGTGTCTTCCACAAACTGTCACCACTGCTTTTTTTAGGTGGTAGCAGCAGGAGGGGGTTCAGGCAGAAAGAATATAAGACCTACTTCTTGCATGGGGTGTTTCTTACTGTTTAGGAATCTCATGTTGCAGAAACACAAAACTCCTATTATATTCTAGTCTACATTCCATTCTACTTCTTTTTTTAAAACTGGAAGGATTCATGCATGAGGCAAAGTTAAATACATACACTTACCGGTATGGTTGGACATCTCTACTATTGTAGAGGGAAACCCAGCCAGGTCAGTCAGTAGAATTGTCACCTTATGGTGATTTTTCAAAATCATATACATCATATATATAGAGAGAGAGAGAGAGAGGGATAAATCTTTACATACTGAGACCACTGAAAGCTGTTTTTGCATGCCTTTGATACACAGGTAGAATTCTGAAGACTAATCTGAAGAAAAGTCTTTCTACACAAACATTAGAACCCCTTTTTATATTGCACCCTCTTTCCATCTCAGGTTTAATCTGAGATTTTTGGAGCTTTAATTTTATTCCTTGAATTTCTTTTTTCTTTTCTTTGAAGCAGCAGAGTGCACTCACAGGTTATTCATTATTGTTTATCATGTGTTGTGGATACAAAAATGTGGTTAGCAAGAACTTTTCTTGCTGCTTTCTGTCTCGTGAGAGACTTTTCTTTCTCACAGAAGTTATCAGTAGAAGTTTTGTAAGCTATGGACACCCGTAACCTTGCTAACATTTGTTTATGGTACAATGGAAAAATATTTTGAGAATGAATGTTGTAAGATTTTAGCCAATTACCCTAAGGGGTGGCTGAGGCATTGACGAATCACACTATGAAGTAGAAAGTCTATAAAAAGAGTCGTAAATAATGAAATAAATCACTCTCTTGCTGCACCCTTCTGCCTGCTGCCTGCTCTCTCTTCTCCTCACCGCGCCGTAGGACATGACAACAGTGTTGTTTGCACATTGCCTTCCCATAAAGAGATGTAGAATATGGACCTTCATAAATAATTTTCTGAGATCTCTATTTAGACCTAGTGTTATTCCAAAGAAGGTCTTACTGAACTTTGCATGGACTGGGATACTACTGAAAATGGAAAAGCACTCTGGTCTGTTTCTGTGCTGTTTAGTTTTCAGTCAGAGCTGATGAGAGGAAACAGGGAATTGCCCTTTTATAGGAGATCCTGGGTTGTGGAGTCTTTGGTTTGTTTTATGTTGGAATTAAATGTCAGCAGTCTGGAATCTCTGGCAAAGGCTTACGGTCCATTTTGGCCCATCTCTCTGTTGGAGATCCCAAACACCAGATGGGTGCCTGTGCATCTGGGGAGCTGGAGAGCAAGCTCAAGCCTTTCTACTGGCCAGCCGGACAGATAGAGCAGGAAATCATGCAGCCAGCAAGAGGATAAGGCACTTGGCTGGGGGAGAATGGTGGAAGCTGTCAGGAAGGCAGGAGCTGGGCAGCAGGCAAGCTGGTCAGGAGCCAGCCGTGTTCTTGGCCAGCTGGCCAGAATCTCTACTTGCTGGCTTGGTATCTCCCCAGATGACTGCTTGTCATCCTGCTGAAAGTCATAAGGCCACTTTGCAGTTTAGGAAAACCAGGGGGAAACAGGTTTTATTTTGTGTTATTTCTTTTATTTCTCATGAAAGGCTAAACAGGTAATTTTCCAGCTTTTCCTCAATACTAGGAAATTCACAGATTTGCTAACTTTTAAAAAATGGCAATTAAGAGTGTGATACAGGCCCAGAGTCACAACTTTGAGGAATCGTCTGCATTTAAGTCTTGTAGAACTGGGAAGATGTAAATAAATTTTTGATATGTTAGTTCATTTTGCAGACTTACCTGAAAAAAAGCTTGAAAATATAACCAAAGATAATAGCTCAAAATCATCTGTCTAAATACTTTCTGCTTCTGAATGTGGGCTGAATGTAAATTTGAAAACAGTCATGATATCAGAAAATAAAAGATTGCTTGAAAATTCATGTGATATTTTAATCTTTCTCTTCTTTCTTTGGACAAGTCTGATTTCCGGAAATATTTACATAAAGTCACTGGTTGGGAAATATTGTTAAGTGGTAGCTTTTCTTAACTGTAACTCGGACAGGGTGAGGAAAAAAGGCTCCTAAGTCCTTCTTGAGGTCTAAATTAGAATCAGTAAACTTCAAAGATAAAAACAATTTTAAATCCATTATCCAACATGATTCAGGATAAGCATTTATTGACTAGTCAGCAGTCCATATTCAGCTGCTTGAACATTTGTGAGAACATACTGGAAAGCTGCAAACTCAGCTAAAGCAAAATCACATACATTTCCTATCTGCAAAATAGTTTTGGTAGTACTTGGCAAATTTCATTAAAGTCTTTTCTTATAGTATTAGGTTTAAACTCAGCCTTGTGCCTGGAGACTGCAGCTACGAGTCTACCCAGATCATTCTGTATGCATGGGAAAGGTTAGAGTGAGACAGATGGAGATTTCTTTGGAGTATAGGGCCCAAATCTAAGAGAGCTGTGGCAAGTTTGATTAATCACTCTGCATCCTACTTCATAACTATTACTTATGGTTTAAGAATAACTGCTTTCCTTTGTCCCTGCTGCAGACTGGAATATAAAGATATGTGGCAGTGCATGCTGTGCATGCAAGGACAGTTTCTGATTTAACCCTTCACAGGGTACCTGCAGGTTCTCTTTAATATGTGACAACCTGAAGAAGAGGCTGATTCCAGACACTGCAGTTTTTTGGCAGGGATAGTGTGAGCTCATAGGGTTAATACTATTGTTGTATTTTATTATCTACTTTTGTTCAATTTTATTATTATTATGATATATAAATTTAGTAATGGGTTTACTTGCAGAAAATCTATGATAGTTGGGGGTTTTTTTATATTCTTCACATGAAATAGGCATAAAGGAAATCTAACCCTGTTTAAATCTGGAGTCTAGTTATGCAGGTCAGTCATGTGCAGCTGGCAATTCAATACAAGTCCACAGCTCCAGCATGAATGGTGATAATCTTTTTGTCCAGTTTGGTAGATACTATAGTCTGACTAGAGCCATCTGTCAGAATGACTGACATGAGCAAGTTCGTAGGGCAGCAAGACAGACTTGCTTTTTCTCTGCCAGAGCCTTGAAAAGTTAACTTTCTTGTTGAGAGCTCTGGGAGCAGTAGGTACTGTTTGACCAACAAGGGGAAACATACCCCAGTCATGGTTCTGTATTCAGGACCAGCAGCCATGAACAGGTCTGGTTTCCAGGACTCACATTATTCTTCCTTCTCCTTTTCCCACTGTGCTCATGTTTTTAAGATGACTATGTTCTGCTTTGCCTCTTCTGTGAGGCTGTGATATGGCTTTGATTTCACCTGTGACATAACAGCTGAGTGACCCATGAATAACTATTAATGTAGCCGAATTTCATTGTAGAGTATAGGGCTGAGTTGGGTTTTGTCCATATATCTCCATTAGGACAGAAGTGACTCCCACCAATTTTTATCTGTTAGGTTTTGCTAATGGAGGTGTTGTAATAGTTGAGAAATTACGAAGTGTGATTTCTTCATGTTATGTATGTTTTAGACTAGCATAGTAAAAAATAGCTTGCATTATTGCAAATGGAGGGGTAGCCCGAAAAAAATGTTCTTTTAAGTCTTTGAAAACATCGAACACATCTTCCTAATCAAGAGTGGATTCACTGAAGTGGACGCAGGATATAGCTTATTTGACCAAAATATTCAGTCATTAAACAACAAATAAAATATATTAGCCTTCTTTTTGCTGTTAGCATGAAGGGTTTTATTTACAAAGCACAGAAATGCTGGAAAGTTTGCAGGATATTTTAAATAGTGTTTTAAAGTAAATTGCAGCATATATAAATGTGAGTAAGGATAAATGTGGTTCAAAGCATGGTTCAAAGTTCAGATGACAGACAAAGTATTTGACATACCAAAGTAGAGGTTTATGATTGATTCATTTCTATTCTAACCTATGCCTGTGGAATCCTTTCTGGTTGTGGTGTACAAGGCATGAAAAAAAACTAATTCAAAATTAGCCCAGTATTTTGTGTGATCTTCCTAACTATGGTTTCTGGTTTTGCTTGGGCTTTTCCTTTTTAAACTTCTAAAGGTATATGCTGGTTAAACAAAAGCCTGATGCAGTCGAAGATAGTAAAAGTAAAATTCAGAACAATCTTGGTATGGTTTTCAAAGCTGGATGCATCTCTTTGGAGATGTTCATTCAGTTTGTGTAGAAACTTCTGAGTGGAGCCTCCTACTATTTTAGTATCAGGTGGGTAATGTATAAGAATTCAACATTCGGTATCTATTTGAAGTTCCACAATTGAAAAAAAAACATTTAAAAATACGTTAATATACATTACTCTAGGGTAGAACCCCAAAAATAACCTCATTACACATTCAGGAGCCCAAATATAAAATATAACTTCCTGTTGCTTATGCAAATTTTTGAAATAAAGACTGCAAGACACAAAACAGGAGAAAAAGCAGGTTGCTTTCACATCTGATCATGACCTTTTTATACTTGTATCTGTTTTCATTCAATACTTGTTTTATTTAACACTTCTAATTATTTTGTACTGAGCAGGTGTCAGCTTTTTTAAGATCTCAGTAAGAAAAGCACTATCACTCTAAACTGCTAAACTGAATTATGGAGTAAATGATGGAAACTGTAGAAAAAGTGATAATAGTCTTATATCTCATCTAATGCTAGGAACCCCTGCTGCAGCATCGGACAAACTGTTCCATGTGGACCATGGCACACTGTGCAGCATTCCTGTCCCCAGCTCAAAGTCCTCCTGTACTCTTGTGGGGTTTTGCTACACAGGTTCATGGGTTGGCTGATAGCAGCCACATCTGGAATGTGCACTTGGAGAAGCCACTGTACAATATGCTCCCACACGCTTATCTCAGTAGCGATATGGTTCCCAAACAAGTGCATATAATATTTCAAGTGGACAAGAAAATGCACTATTACACATAATTATGACTGAATGCATATGGAAAACATGCACTTTAGTTTCTGCACTGATTATTTTTACATGGGTTAATTATTGCATGGAGCAGTTTCATGGTATCCTTTGTCCAGAGGCATGCACTTGAGTAACCATGAATACTCTGCCACAGCTGCTTAATAGGTGTTCATAGACTATTCAAAGTGAAATCTATATAGCTGAGAAGGAACCAAGCATGTGGATAGCAAACTCTTCATTCCAGTGTCTTCTGAATGTACCACTGCACTGGTCACTTGGGAATTTTAGGGTTTTGGTGTTGTGTAAAGAAAGGAAATGCAAAACTGAAGGACACAAAGAAAGTAATACGACAGAGGTGCCCTTCCTGACGTGACATAGTTAATTTTATGGTATATCTGTTTTCCTGCAAAACAAAGGTGGCTGTCCTAAAGCATAAACAATCATAAGACTTAGAAGTAATTCAACATCTTAAATTCACATTGTTTAAGCAAGCAAACCACAAACTTTACGTCACTCATGACAATAATGGAAGATAAAACTTACTAGATTTGAATCTTTCTCAAGATGGTGGTATTATCCATTGCATTAGAAGGTATGGCTGTGTTGTGAGGGATCAAAGTCGTGACTTCTGCATTCTAATAGAGTCGTTGAATGTATTTATTTATATTATTATGGCCAAACTTGATATTTTTTTCTTTTCTTTAATCTATTATTTAAATGTAGATAAGACTCTCCATTCTGAAAAACAGAATTAAATAATACAATATAAAAATGAAGATAATATCTTAGGCAGCATGTAATGCTAAAGTCACCAAAGCTCTGCAAAGACTGTGACTATTAACTGTTAAAGCTTTTTAATCTGGTGATTACTTACAACATAGTTCATTGTGGGGCTCTTCAATTTATTTTCACATGATCAGCTTTAAGCATGTGTTTTCAGAAAATGTTCCTCATGCTGTAAGTAGAGTCAGATTATTTGATTGTGGTGAAACAAGTAGCATTTTGATGAAAACATTTTTTATTGACTTTTGTTCATTCATCTGTGAATTTATTTTAGTACCATTTGATGATCAGGGACCACTAGAATCATTTTACAGTGCTCTGATTAGTTCATCAAGGACAGCAGTCCATAATGGAGACCTTATAGAGCACTGACAACCCAGTTCTGTGCAGCAGATTAGCAGCTTGCATTTGATTTGAGCAAAAACCATGAACATGAATTATTCATCACTTCATAATCTCTGATCTTTAGGGAACATTACATGATCTCTGAAGTGTCACCTTTTCTCCCCCCACACTGAATTTCTTGGTGTTACCTCATTTAAACAGAATATATTTTATGGAAAAATGTAAATTACATCCTCTTCCCCAACGTACTCCACCTGATGGGAACATAACTGTATGGCGGATTATATGATGGGGTGTTACCCACAGCCAGAGGCTTAGGAAGAAGACAGGTTTCCGTACACTGGCATGGTGCAACAGCTTGTCAGGGACTTCCTGAACCTGCAAAGTGGTAAGCCAGCCTAGCACAAGAAGAGATATTGCAGTGGTAGTACGAAATGTGCCATGGCACAAGGCTCAGAAAAGGAAAAGTTATGGAGCAGGGAAAACAGTTCATTTAGTTGTTCTTCCTGGTAAGGAAAGTATGAAGTACAGTATAAAGTCAAGTGCATGTATATGCTTGTGGATTATGTGTTGCAAGACTATTTCGATCTACCAAATATCTGTTCTAGGCAAACAGGGGGAAAAACCCACACTGCAGATGCATTTTATGCCTGCACAGAGAGCAGGCGTATGTTCATCAGGTATAAATATGAGTGACGTGACATTTATGCCTTTAAGATTTTTTTTGTATATTGAAAGACACATAAAAAGAGCATAAACTCTAAACTGGAATTTGGCCAGGAACACAAGCCAATGATACTCCTGAATTGGGATGCATTTTTGCTGTCATTTGGCTTTAGTGCAGATGTAGTACTGTCTGCTGTATTTCTAAACTTCAGATTAAGCTCCTTTTTCAGCTGAAGTATAGAATTTCTAAAAGGAGCTACTAGATTTAATTATGTTAATTAAAGTAAGATTCAGAACTATAACTCTAAGATTTATTATGAAAATTCTTCAATTTTTTTACGTTTGGTTTTATGATGCAATTAAACATTGGCTGTGAAGTTTATTTTCATCCCATGTAATGTATTTGTCCTTTTACAACAAGCTTATAATTAATCAGAGAAGTAACGACACGTGAGATGTATTAGCAAAAATGCAACATAGTACCTATAAATCTGAATGTGTTTACCATCTGCAAACATGCCTGTATTATTTCTTTACTTAGATGTACGTTACATGTGGGGTTTTTAGGATATACTGAACACAGCTACTCATTGAAGTTAAGCGCAAAATAGCACAGTATCAGTAGTTGTAAGAAAACCATGTTTTCAAAGATTTTATTATGGCTAATTTTTTAAGATATGGTGGTGTAGGTATCTGCATATTTTTACATATTAAATGGAAGATATATTTTTTCATATTAATTTAGCACGCAAATAGTTTACAACTGGAAGGACTTAAAAACCACTCTTTCTATCTTGCATGAAGACTCTATATTGTCAAAAAAATTTTGCTGGGCTTAGGCTACTACTTGTTTTTTCCTTTGGGACATTTGCTAGACTACCTGTTTGTGGTTTCTTATTTTTTTTCCCTGATGCTAACAAGGACTTTTAAAGGTCTGTCTTGGTATCAAACATTGCTGTGGGTTGACCTGGGCCAGATGCCAGGCACCCACCAAAGCCACTCACTCACTGCCCTCTGCAGGTGAGCAAAGGAGAGAAAATACAACGAAGGGTTTCATGGGTTGAGATAAGGACCAGGAGAGATTGCTCATCAAATGCTATCATGGGCAAAACAGATTCAACTTAGAGACATGAAGTGCATTTTTTACTAACCAAATCAGAGGAGGATAATGAGAAGTAAAATAAGCCCTTAAAAACACCTTCCCCCTACCCCTCCCTCCTTCTCAGCTCTATACCTCCTTCCCCAGCAGTGCAGGGAGACAGGGAGACATGGGGGTTTTGGTCAATTCATCTCCCGCTTCTCCCGCTGCTCAGGGAGAAGGAGTCGTTCCCCTGCTGCACTGTGGGGTCCCTCCCACGGGAGACAGTTCTCCACGAACTTCTCCATTGTGAGTCCATCTCACGAGCAACAGCTCTCTGCGGGCTGCAGGTGGATCTCTGCATCTCCCATGGATCTCCATGGGCTGCAGGGGCACAGCTGCTTGACCGTGGTCTGTACCACAGACTGCAGAGGAATCTCAGCTCCAGTGCTTGGATAACCTCCTCCCCCTACTTCTCAGCTGACTTTGGTGTCTTCAGGGCTGTTCTTCTCATGTGTTCCCACTCCTCTGGTTGGAATTACAACTGCACAACAACTTTTTGTTTATTTTTCTTCTTAAATATGTTATCACATATTTGAGGCATTACCACCATTTCTAATTGTCCCAGCCTTGGCCAGTGGCACATCCATCTTTGGAGCCTGTAGGGATTGGCTCTGCTGGACATGAAAGAAGCTTCTAGAAGTTTCTCACAGGAGCCAGCCCTGTAACCTCCCCCCGCCCCCCCCAAAACTGAGGCCATTCAAAACCAATACAAACATAGATAAAACTGACCAACAAAATCAAAAGTTAAGGGAGAAATGTATGACAGGCCTATGATCAGTATGACTACCTAAGCTTTAATTATGTTTGCACCACTGCATAGCAGAGGCACTAATGGTAGCTTTCACATTTCTTGAGCTGCCACATCCAGTCCTCCTTTGCTTGCTTATCTGTGTGTACACAGTTTCTCAGTGTGACAATGGTTAACATAAGAGAATGCTTTCAGCTCCAGTGAAACTCATGTGCCTTAGCATGAGGGCCTGTCTACA
>WEIT01013006.1:19279-33650 GCA_013389985.1 Dryoscopus gambensis
CTTGAGACATTATTTCTTTCAAAACATCCATCCAAAAGTATTTATCAAAAATTGAGTCCTGAGAAATATCAAAGAAGTTGGTAAAGAGCCAGTTAAAAAATTTTGCCCATTCTTCCTGAGTAAGAATTATGCTTTGCTCGTTTTTTTTGTGCGAGGGCTTCTTTCATTTCTAGATATATTTCCCGCTGTGGTTTGGACAACCAGGATTCCCAAGAAATTTCCATGTCTAAAGGATTTTACTCACTAAAGTCCTGGGATTGTCCGCTGGGGATCTTCATTCCTTCTTCTACTCAGGGTCGCTGTCTCCAGGGATATCCGTTATCCTATCCGAGTCACGGCACCGTTTGTTGCTGTGGGGTTCTGCAACCTTCCTGGGGACAGCTTAGTCCGGGGAAAGAAATTAGGAAAGGCTCATCTTGTGGATATTTCAGCAGATCTATATTGGCGACCACGTGGTGAGGAATCAGCACACAGACACAGCAATCATCCCAGAACCCAGAGTACCCTGGGCCCGGGGAACATCCTCGGGCCAACAGCAGCCCACAGTCGGGGTACATGTGACCGGGGCAGATGCAGGGGCAGGGGAAACCTTGTGCCTGGACCACGCATCCACCCCAGGGCCCCGTTCCCCCCAGGGGAACGGCAGGGGGAGACCCCAACAATGCTTAAAGGCCCACATCACTGTAACTTCTCCATTATGTTCCTGACTCCCACAGCAACACAGATAAAAGGGACTGCAAAAGCTATCTCCTGCCTGAGCTGAGGGATGGTGCTGCTTGTAATCCTGCACCAGCTAACATTAATGTTGCCTGCAGATGGAGGTTGCTGCTTTGCTGTTTCAATTTAAAATTAGTTAAAATAATCTGTCTTTGATTTAGAGTGATGCACTTGTTTTTAGACCAAAAGTGCACAGAGAAGGAAGCTCACCAGTTAGTTCTGCTCTTGCTAGGAGGCAGTAACAAGAGTTGAGAACTGAGTCCACAGCCTGTCCCTTCCCCTTCTCTTCCTCTCTTCCTCTCTCCCTTCCTCCCTCTCTCCCTCTCACCCTCTGTCCCACTTTTGTCTGGTCTGGCACTGCAGAGGGAGGCCATTTGTCACTGCACATTGAATTTAGACATTATCATATGTATGTCACCATGACCATTCTTTGACATGGGAGTTATTTGCTATTATCAAAAAAACAATAACTGTAAGGGCCTAAGAGCATTCATTTTCAGTTGAGTCTAGTGAAATATACTGAAAACTGTCATTAAATGCTTAGGGACACTGTTATTTCACTACCTGTAATAGCAATTGCAGTCTGTAATCATTATCTCAGCAAAATAAATCACTTGTTACTCAATATAATTGGCAAATGTTCATAAACTTTACCATAAACTAGCACTCTAAAAATCTAGAAGAAAGATATTATTGACAGTTGCTGGGCAACTTACTACTGAATTCAAAGAACCAATGGAAGCAAGAAATGAATCATAAAGCATATTTAATAAATGTGGATTAGAAGGGTGGTTTGATAGTTACAACTATCAAACTTGATAAGATTTTCTTTGGGACAGACTCAGTCAAACTGGAGTGAATCAACTGAAGTAAAAAGAGTAACCTTGAATTAAAATCAGAGCAAAGATTTGATTCCTCACTGTTTAGCTGTTACTGCTGTCATACCTGGGCCTGTTTATATACTGTAAGGGATTCCCTTTGCCCATTTCGTAAGGTGTATCTCATAAAGATTGGAAAAATAAAAAAACTGATTTGTTTTGGAGTCCAGGATATGCGTCTTATTTTATTGCTCATATTGACTTCAGAGAGATGGGATATCAGAATATACTAATCCCAGTTTTCAAAGCAGTAGACGAAAAGGAAGAGAATGCATTGCACCATCCTTCATGGACATCTATATGCAAACCTAGAGTTGCTACACAGAATAATATTTGATATCAAAATGGTGGTAGGAAGAAAAGGTATTACTGCGATTTTAGACCTGATTGGAGACTGAGAAAGTTCCTTTAATGTAGACAAAAGTATTAAAATGAATTTTTCATTAGATTTAGTCTTGACACAGAAACTTGATCTTAGCACATTTGGAGCTTATTTGTCTCTCACAGATTCAGAGCTCAGTAGCAAGATAAATTTTGTACAAATGTCACATTTCATTATACATTATTAAAGATAACTAGATTCTATTTTCTTTGAATACTGGTAAAGCTTTCCCTTGCAAGACCCTTCACAAGCTTCCTAGTTTTTTTTAATTTAAGCTGCTGCATGAGTCCTCAAGTTACCTGTATCAGAGCAGAATTCAAGTGCTGTCTATAGCTTTGCATCTCTAGGCATCCCTTTAATCTGTAGCTCCACAGCGTTGCCCCTTTCCCAGTACTAGAAATGTTGTGATGTGAAAACATCCTATGACTAATACTAGTTCCAAAGGTCTCAGTATCAGACAGGCAGTCCAGGTTTGGTTTTTGTCAGCATTTATGTTATGGTTGATGTCTGGGTTTGGTATATGAATTGAAATACAGACGTTACAAAGGTTTGAAATTCAGTCACCACTTTGGGGCTGGGAGAGAAGAAGAAATGAAGTAATAGAATAACTATAGTTGTATTTCTGCTGAGAAAGAATATCATCCTTGACCACTTTTAGGACATGAAGACTTCTCAAGCTCTTGCAGTTCTATCTACTCCCCATTTTCACCTTTCAGACTTTTCTGAAAAGAGATTTTTTTTTAAATGTATGCAACTAGTCCTGTGGTTAACTAATGACAAGTACTATCTTTTCTTTTGAGTTCAAGTGTGTTTTGCTCCTTTGAGTCCCTTGAGAATTTGTATTCCAATACATGTATTTGATGTCCTTGTCCTATTCTTGGGAAAAGTCAAGTTCATCAAATCCCTGCAAAGCAGCAAGAGGAAACTGGTTTTACTCCTCTTGTTGCCTTTTTGCTTCTTCTCCTAAGTACTGATGAGATATACTCAAAGGCAGATAGATTTTAACTGAATTCCTAATAGTCTTTGTACCTAGGTGCATTTATAAACACCTTTACACCACTTCCCTCTCACTTTAGTAAAATAAACTTATAAAGAGCAGAGTAATAACACTAGAATTAAAAATACCAAAAAACCAAACAGAATATCTAAATCTTATGTAGTTTAAAAGCATTCAGTGTGCAGTGAAGATTGAAATATCATGTATCATATTCAAGTGTAATACGCTTTCTTTCCTCATTTGCCTGCCCTCATCAAGGAACATCTTATTAAAAGGGAACCAACATGTGTAAAACTCAGCAATACAGTCAAATGTCAGTGTGTGAGCTGGATAAAGAGAACAGTCCCATGAGTACACTTACAAGTAAATTAAAATAAGAACATTGTGCAATTTTAACCAAAATGGTTATTTTAGTTGCCTAAGATCTGTGAAAATTGCAATGGAAGGTAATACTGCTCCAAATTATTTCATCTTTCATTCAGAATGTGCTGTTAATTATAGGAGCACCTGTTAGACTCTACTCACTTATTGTCAGCATTTCAAATGAGCATGCTCAATTGAAATGAATTCTTTCATGGCTGAAATCTACACCCTCATTGTATTTTTAGTGTGCTTTTGACAAAAGTATTTTGGCTATTACTGTTTGTTGAAGCAAAATGCACACTTTTTACAAACTCATTACATTCAGGGTCAGAAGGATCCCTTAGATCATACAGTCCAGTCTTGTGGTCTCTCACCCAGATATTCCTATGTCTAACCTGTAATTTCTGGTTATATCTCCTAGGAAATGCTTAAAAAGGCATTATAAATTCACTTTTCTTATGCCTTTTAGGAGGAAATCCTAGAGATTGCTCAGAAATAAAAAATTAATTACTTAATTTAAAAAGGCAGTCTTGCTTCTGATGTGAATAAGCCTGGGCTTAGCCATTAAATCTTGCAGTTTACTTGCTTACATGCTTGTAGGCTCTGTACTTATTAGCACCCCTTTTCCAGTTGTTTGTATATCTAGATTCAAACATGATATGTTTCAGATGCAGATTTCCAGATACATATCATTGTTTCATTTTTTTTATATCCACCCCAAGCACATGCCATCTTTTAAGTTTGCTCATGTTATTCTTGTAAGTTGTAGGTCAGATCTTGAGACAGTATCACAGTAATGATCCACCTTAGTGACTCTCAAAATAGCTACAAAAGACTCTTTGCAATAACCAGGGGAAATGGTTTTTGTGGGTGTGTGTCCTCCTCTATCCTTCCAGTCGCAGGGAACAATAAGAGAATAAACAGGACATACCAGCAGACCAATACCTGTCTCTGAGCCTGGTGTCCACCAGCAGAATTTTGGGTTTTTTGGTCATGGATCATTCTACACAGCATCTGACCTGTTGCTTACAGATGGGAAAGAAAGGAACTTTCTGCAGGAGTTAGCAGGGCTCATTGAAAAACTTTAAACTAGATTTGAAGAGGGAAAGGGAAAAAACCCCAAGGTCTCTAAAGATAGGTCTGGGCATGCCAGTGTTTGAGATATGATTTTCTAGCCAGGTCCTTTGGTTTCAGGTGTCATCTCAGTGGAGGTAGGCGAAGGAGATTCATGTGGCAGCAAAGACACAAGTTTGATTGATGTGTTAGAAACCATGGATGTGCCTGAGAATGGTGGGAGTCTGTTATAGACCACCCAATGATGATGAACAGGCAGATGAAGTCTTTGTTCTCATGGCGGTCTTCAAAGTCCAGATGTCTGCTGGAAATGCAATGCAGGCTGCCCAGGAAAGTGGTTGAGTGGTTGTGGCACCTAAAGACATGGTTTAATGGTGCACTTGGAAGTGCTGGATTAAAATTTGGACTCAGTAACCTAAAGGGTCTTTTCTAACCTAAAGTTTTTCAATGATTCCATGTAGTTTCATGCATTACCCACTGCACCAGTTTCTGAAAGAACCCCTCTGTCTTGGGGACAAATTTGCCTCCAATTTGTCTCAAACCAGGACACCTTCCTTTTTGAAAAACTGTGTAAACAACTTTCTTCCTTCTGCTCCACCTTCCTTTTTCAGGTATCCAAGATTATAATTTTGAAAATGATACACAGATTTTGGAAGCTGCCTAATCTTTAGATATTGGGAAAAAAGAAATTAATTGCTGTTTTTAAGGTGTGAATACATGAGCTGAGCTGTTATAAGTGACATTTTTTTAAATACTATAGCTTTAATCCCTAGCAGTCCCTAACTTTCTGTGGTCTGCCGACAACATTAATAAAGAAAATATGACATAGTATAGGAATGTATTTTCAGAAAAACTCTTTAAAAAGGAGATCTTTATTCTACAGTGTTAAAGAATCTGTAGATGTTGCAAAGCAAGATGTGAAATGTTGTGAAAATTGAATTTGTCTAAGCTTTATCTTGAAATATTTTAAAATAATATAGTATGAAGTAGTATGATAAAAAGTATTATGCAAATGTTATTATATTTCTGTGAACCAAAATATTTTTTGAGACTTAGGGCTAATTTTAATCTAACTTTAATTTTGAAAGTCTTATAAAACTTTTTTTGAACACAACAGATTATTGTTCAGTACTAGATTGATTTTGTTTTGCACCATAATTAAAGGTTGTGTCCCATCTATATGTTTTGCTGCTGGGAACTGATCACTGATCTCCAAATAAAGAAGTCTTTTTCTTTTTCTTCCTTGAGTCTATTTCTGAATGGATTTTCACAGCAGTACACATTTTTCTTCACTTATTTTTTTCAAAGATGAATTTACAAGGAAAAAGGTTAATTTGTGAACCCATGCATGGCATGCATAACAAAACAACCAAATGAACAAAGTGGGATTTTTTTGTTGTTATTGTCTATTTAGTTTCGTCAGGGTCCTGGTTCTAGCCAGGACAGTGTTAATTTTTGCAGTAGCCAAGACTGGGCATGGCAGGACCCAGAGGTTATTCTGTACCACCCGACATCATTTTCTGGGGAAGGGGAAAGGCTCCCTTCTGGTTGGTGTAGTGTGACAAAGGGAGTGGGCAGGTATTGTCAGGTGTGAGCAGTCGTGTGAATCATACGCCTCTTTTCCTGTACCCTCTGTCATTAGTATCACTGCTGTTACTGTCCATTGTCTTATTTCAAGACAATTCTTATTTCAAGAATTTCTTATTCTTGTTTTCAATAAATTATTCATATCTCAACCTGTGGTTTTTACCTGTTTTGCCTCCAGTATTCCTTTCCAGCCCACTGCAGGGGAGAAGGCAGGGGAGGACCAAACATAATGTGTTTCAGGGTGACCACCAGATTGGGGAATACCATTGCTAAACCCTGGAAGCCAGCCATCAACTCCAGGACTTCTGTTGTACAAGTTCATGATCCAACAGCACTGCAAAGGCTCTGGCCTTTTGTTTAACATTTGCTAAAGATGACACCTATGATTCTGTCTATCCAATGGCTGACCAGAGGGAGCTTTCTGTAAGATTGCCATGGTGAAACTACTTAAATGCATGTTGATCACAAGAAATTATGTCCAATTATGGAATGTATACTCCAGATTTATCATCTATGGAACTGGACAAGAGCCACCCCTGGGCATCAGTATGTACTTTTTACTACTTACAAGTACTTACCTCTCAAAAGGCCATCAAGTCTTCTGTTGTGACTAAATAATCACAAGAGATCAGAAATTCTCAATCATTATCACTTAACTTTTATGAGTATACTTGAAGTTAAAATTAAATTTTAGGCAAAAATCCTGTCGTGATCTGTCTAAATGTTCTTGAGCTCTGTCAGGTGCTGCTGTGACCACTTGCCTGGGGAGCCTGTTCTAGTGCCTGACCACTTGCTGGGTAAAGAACCATTTTCTAATATCCAACCTAAACCTCCCCAGACACAACCTCAGGCCACTCCCTGGGGTCTTGTTACTGGTCAGCAGAGAAGAGTCTGTCAGTGTCTGTCCCTCCTCTTTCCCTCACAAGGAAATTGAAGACTGAGATGAGGTCTTCCCTTAGTGTTCTCTTCTCCGGGATGAGGACACCCAGTATCCTCAGCCATTCCTCATATGGCTGCCCCTTCAGACCCCTCACCACCTTTGCAGCTCTCCTTTGCGTGCTATCTAATAGCTTTGTTACTTCCTTAAATGAGGTCACAGTGCATCCCTTCCTGACATTAACCAAGGTATATTTCTGACCTTGCTGGAAAAATTAGATACCACTAATCTAGTATGAAAGTCCGAATAAATAAGAAATAATTGAGATTTACTTGCTGGTCACAAGCTGAATCTAGTATATTGAGTCTGATATGAAGATCACTTGTATTTATGCTAGAACATAGCCATCATGATCTCACATCTTAATTTTCCTTTGCTATTGTTCTCTAATAGTTAGTCACATGTATTTTTATAAAGTGTATGTAAGTTTTTGTTTCATTTTAATTTCTCTTTTTGAGGGTTCTAGCTGCTTCCCTAACAGAGTTAGGAGCACTTCTGTACCCAAGATTCTCCTGTGAAATGTAATTTTCTAGTCGTCTTTAAAGTTAGAGGTATGTAGAGTGAGGTCCTTAAGTAACACACTTTAGCCTACTTCTTGTCTTTCAAACCATTTCTTTGTAGTGTGGAACTTATTAACAATTTGAGTGCTGGTTCCACATATGGTTTTAGTCTTAAATATCTTGGTTGCATGTCATTAACCGTGTTTCTCACAGGACTACACTTGTGTTCAGCGGCTTGTCTGCTATAGCCTCGAGGTTCTTTTCTGAATTACAAATTTCCACGAAACAATCAGTTCTTCTGTTCATAAGCGTAGTCTGATTTCCCTATTTGTAGATGAATAACTAATGGCTTATGTTGTATCACTGATTAAATAGATAACAATGTCACCAGACTTGCAATGTCATTAGTCTTGCTAAACCCCTCCACATTTTGTTATTACTTACTGCTGATTCCATTTTGAAAAATCTGTCATTTTAATAATCATATATCACCAGTTCCTAAAGTGGCAAAGAATGAACTCCTCTTTCTAGGAGGTGGTGTATAAACACAAGGAGGCAGTTTTCCCCAAAGAGCTTACACTTAATGGACTATTATTTTAAGATATTTATGAGTCTTTAATTGACATTAATAGTAAGTATATTACCCTGATCTGCAAAGATTACTGATATACTAATGCATTATTTTCCACACATCTAGACTGTATCACATCATCAAATTAACAAAGCATCACCTAAACAAAGTGTATCAGTCTCTGACACATTAAGTAGGCCCCCAAAATCCTATACTACCCTCATGTTCCTAAACAAGAAAGATTTGTTTGCATACATACACACAGTTTATGTATTATCTATATGCTATCTTTCTGTCCTTCCTTAGTGTAAGCTCAAAAGCACAGTGCTGAAATTTGTAGATTGTTCAACATTTCTTGTCACTTTGCTAGAAAGCTGACAGAAGTGCTGATGAAATCATTTCCATCTTAGACATTATGCAGATCTGTATTGTCATAATTCCTATATCTAACTAAGAAGAGAGAAGTTAACTGTAGTTAAATTGCTATAAAATATCTAAATTATTATTGTCTGTGATAACAGATATGTAAAAAAAGGTGTGCTGAAATAAAAGATTGTTTAAATCAATATGACTACTTGAACTGAACTGACAAATTGAAAGGGTTTTCAAGCTGAGGGTGACTTTCAGGTGTGCCCAGTGCACTTACAGTGCCTGAGACTTAACTTGACAGAATCACAGAATATGCTGAGTTGGAAGGGACCTAAAGGATCATCAGGTCCAACTACAGCCCTTGCACAGCACCATCTCCAAGAGTCACACCATGTGCCTGAGACTATTGTCCAAACACTTCTTGAACTCTGTATGGTGCCATGACCACTTTCCTGGGGAACTTGTTCTAGTGCCCAAACACCCTCTGGGTGAAGAATCTTTCTCTTAGTGACACAAACCTCCCCTGACACAGCTTCAGGCCATTCCCTCGGGTCCTATCCTGGCCATGACAGAGAAGAGATCCATGTCCGTCCCTCCGCTTCCCCTCACGAGGATGTTGAAGACTGCAAAGAGGTCTTGGCTCAGTCTCCTCCTCTCAGGCTGAACAGACCAAGTGACCTCAGTTCCTCCTCATACCGTTTCCCCTCAAGGCCTTTCACTATCTTTGTTGCCCTCCTTTGGACACTCTCCAATATTTTAATGTCTTTCTTAAACTGTGGTGCCCAAAACTTCCCCAGCACTCAAGGTGATGCTGCCCCAGTGCAGAGCAGAGTGTGACAATCCCCTCCCTTGCCCAGCTGGTGATGCTGTGCCTGATGCCCCCCAGGACACACTTGGCCCACCTGATTGCCAGGCACTGTTGACTCATGTTCAGCTTGCCATAGATCAGGACACTCAGGTCCCTTTCCACAGGGCTGCTTTCCAGCATCTCATTGCCAGTCTGTCCACATGCCCCAGGGTTGCCCCATCCCAGGTGCAGAATCTGGCTCTTCCCTTGTTCAGCTTTATATTGTCAGTGACTGCATAGCCCTCTAATTTGTCAGGATCTCTCTGCAGGGCCTCCCTACCTTCAAGTTATTCAACAGCTTCTCCTAGTTTTGCACCATCTGCAAACTTGATGGATATCCCTTCCAGTCCTGTGTCCAAGTCTTTTGTGCAGATGTTGAAGAGCACAGGGCCTAAGATGGAGCCCTGCTGAACCCCTGCTGGACATTTTGTCCAGAGAGATCCTGTGAGAGACACTAGTAAAAGCTTTACTGAAATCCAGAAAGATTACATCTATTTTCCCTTGATCAGCCAGGTGGGTTACCTTGTCATAAAAGGAAATTAGGTTTGATAAGCAGGACTTTCCTCTCATGAAGACTGTGACCAATGACTGCATTGTCTTTTTGGTGTTTCAATACCTCCCAGAATAAACTGCTTCTCCATAACTTTACCAGCCACTGAAGTGAGAGTAACAGGCCTGTTGCTTTCAGGATCCTCCTTCTTGCTATTTCTGAAGTTTGAATAGCCATTTTCAGCTGATACTTACTATTCTGAAGATCAGAAAGATTGAAGAAAAAATATAATCTTTCAACATTACCTATCTTTCCAGTCAACCTTGTCTTGTCTGAGTATGTACATAGATGGGAGAAGAAAGTTCCTGTGTTATTTCAGAAAGGAACTGGGTCAAACCAGCAGTATCTGGGTCAAAATATGCCTAGTGTTTTGAGACACTAATACACTCATTTATTTAAACAGAATCTGTAGCTCAGTGTTGTAAGAGACTAGTGAAAATACTGAACTGTGTTATATAGTAATGAAAATACAAACTCCATTACTCTGCATGAATTCTTTGTAATACTGCAGTATTTTTCCACAAGCTAAATTGTAGTATTAAGATATACTTAGATGGAAAATCATCATTTCTGAACACTGAGCATTTCTAATTCTTTTAAATCTAAATTGAAATATTGTCCTGTTATGGTGCTGGGAAACAGTTTAAGGAAATGTGCTATACAAGATCCAGATAGACTACCTACATTTGAAGTTAGATACTCTATTGCTGGTAATTCTTAAAACACTATGAGCATTTAGGACAGCACTGACAGTGTTTATTTTCAGTCAAAGAATTCACTTGTTCAAATCAGGATGTATATATATTTTTTCAAGTCAATGAAAAGAAGTAGCTTTTTTCCAGAATGTGGATCAGTGGTAGTCTGGAAGCTGACGGTGATGGTTTGTGAAGCAGGTGTGTGTTTAAAAATTTTACTGGAGGCTGTGGTTCATACATAGTGATAGTTGCAACTGCAGTTCTACATGTACCGATTTAAGCATTAAAAGAATCAAGATTAGCCAGTAACATGACTGTAAACCCTTTAATCTTGAACTAACTACATATACCAGAAACAGTAGTAATCAGCAATTTTCCTGACTGGAAGGATTTATATTGCCTCAATTTTCTGTGTTGCCATTAAAACATATAAGGATTGCAATGGTAACTGTAAATCACAGCAAAATACATGTTGATGACTTTCTTTCCTTAAATTTCTGTTAATTATTTCTATGAAAAATTTCAAATGGTAATGGCATACTGCTGAGGCAGAAGGATGTTAAACTGTTTCTCATTCCAGAGAGGATAATGGCAAAGTATCTAAAGGTCAAGAAGAGTGCTGGGTGTACTAATATAAAAAGGTAGCTATAATTTAAACTATTACCCAAGCATTGTCCAAGTGATGAGAGAATATTCCACTTTGAACAAGGCACAATCTATAGGTCTTCAAAGGGTTGATATAATCATAAAAGTTCAGGTTTAGAAAAGGCCCCCAGGAGGTCATGTAGTTCTTAACTCTATTCTGAAAAAAACCTATCTTCTTGGAAACCCTCTGCAGAGATGCTGATTTTATCCATTCTTAAAATAGATAGAAAGAAAAGCATAATAATATTCTATTATTGCTAGATACTGTGTATAGAGAGTAGTAATTGGAATATCCTATTGTTGCTTAGCCTGCTGCTTCTCTCTGTATCTCACAGCAAAAAGACAAGAGGTGCCTACAAGGGCACTATGTTACAGACAGTAATAACCTGAAAAGGAAATGCGAGGTAAGAACTAAATAAGTCTGTCCTAATCTAGGCAAGTTTCTACTTTTATGAGTAATAAAAGCCTGGGGTAGGGCCAGGGACTCTATGTTGAATTATTATTTCATCATACTCTGGTATTTGATTAATTCCTTAATCATTTGCTCTGTTTCTTGTATAAAGACCAATTTTCTTTCCCAGTCAGAATCTCTTTCATAGTATTTTCCTAGTTTTCATCCCATTTCAGGCTTACTTCTGAAGAATTCCCATTAAATGTTACAGAGGATTTTGTTCTTTATAAAGCAAATGAGATATGAAAAAGTTTGTGGAGACAGTTTCTATTGAAATCCAGAATTTGGGCTGTTATCTGAACAATCATGTATAGATCATGGTGAAATTTGTTGTTCATATTCATATTTTAATAATTGATGCCTCAAAAAAAAATTGATTTTCTTTCATACCAGCTAAAGTGAAATTCAGTAAATTCATTATATCCCAAGCTGTATAATCTGTACATTTTGTCTTCAAATTTTGTCATAACGTAACAACATTCATATTGCAAAACTAAGACCAACTCAGAAAGTCTCCTTCTGATCCACAAAATGTATGATATAGTCCCATTGCCTATTCAGGTGAAGAAAGAGGTCAAGATTCTTAAAGATGGTAAATACTGATTTTCTTATTAATGAGTCCCATAAGATGAATAAACTCCACAGTACTACCTAGACTTGAAAAGGATTATAAACTTCTAGATAATTTCTAAACTTGAAAGATACCTCTAACGTGTATGTTTTTCACAAGAATTGTTTGTTTTTATAATATATTACTGTTCTTTTCACAAGAAATGATTGCTTTATGGGATGTGATTAGTTGCCCTCTTTTCTAGCCTGTGAAATCTAAAGTATTTAAACTGAATCATAACGTTTACCAAAGAAACATATTCTTTCCCTGGTGGCTAATTTAAAAGTAATTTATGTACTGTAATGCTATTGTGTTTCAAATAATAATTCAAAGAGATTGATAATAGAGTCTATGACTTTTTTTTAAAACAGTTTCTGCTTAATAGCTTTCTCTTACTTGCAGGCAAACAACAAACTTTTAGTTATTATATAAAGAAAAACAAGTAAAAGAACAAAGATGTATTTATTGACACAGCTGTGTTAATTTCTTTTCATATTAAAACAAACAAACAAACAAACAAACAAACAAAACCCCCAGAAAACCAACAAGCAAACGGAAAAAAGCCCTCAGAGAAGTATGTTTCCTTTTGGAGCAGATTGATAGAACAGAAACTAGTCAATTCACTGTCACAGACCATGATCAAGGGCATCTAAACAAGCATGTTAGAAGGGAATATGTGCCCTTTCTATTATGAGAAGTATGAGTTCAGGCTCTGCCAATTTCCCAGGCAATTGAAACTCCTCCCACTTCAAATTTATAGTGTAAGCTGAAAGCCATAACTCTGTTAATCTTCCTTAGACAGGTAATACTATTCCTGTCTAATTACCACCTTGATTTTCAAATTTAATATTCACATTATTTCACCATTTACTAGATCTTCTTTTGAATTATAACATTATGAATGTCAGTAGATTCAGGAGTTGAGTTTTTTCCAGGGTTTTTAGAATACTTGAACTCTCTCATCTTCTCTTCAGGAGGGGAACAGATGGCTTCAGAAATTCCCCTGGATGGGAGTCAATATGTTGTGAATAACACTGTGATCTTCCTACGACTTACTCCTGTGCTAAAAGGCACCAAGCTCAGTGTGACAACTGATGTGTTTAAAATCAAGCACGTGAACAAGTGGTAAACTCTTATATCAGAACACAATACCAAAACCCAAGAGAATGGAGAACCAGGTTTGTATTCTTGTTTTATTTCAAGAAAGAAAAAAAATCAATCTTCTCTTCTACAGATTAATAACTGAACAAAGAACAATTCCAGTATTGGTTCCCTGTGTTTCTTTGCATCATTACCATGTTACATACTAATAAATCATGGAAATTACTTATTCCTAAGATATATACAGCTTTGTGAACTCATTTTAGAATAACAGCTTACAAAAAAAAAAAAACAAAAAACAAAAAACCCTAATGCTATTTGTTTGGAATGGTGGCTGAATGCTTGGGAGCCTTTTATAACCATAAAATTTACTATGATACTCACTAGGGAGGGTTTATGAAAGGTGATCATGTAAGATAATTTTTATACAGGGAAATACTGAAAGTAGCTTCTAAAAAGAAGAAACAGACTGCAATATGTAATTCTCTTAAGCAATAATAAATTGCCCATATAGAATTAATGATCTCCTGACATTTCTTTCAAAAGACTTGAAAAGAACTAATTAATGTAGCACATTTCAAGCTAAGCAAATTGCAATGATAAATGGGATTACTGGAAGCTATAAATGCAATTCGTAACTGAAGGAAAAGTGCAAAACATCACTCAGAACATTAAAGAATGCAATTAAGCAAAACATTTGGAAGTACTTAATTACATCTGCAGAGGATAGTTAAGTGAGATCTGGTGCCTTGCATTAGTAGCAATGTCAAAGCTTCAGAAGATTGCTTAAGCATAAAGTAGATCATTTGCCATCAGGATAATATCTGAATTGACATGCAAGAAAAATATTTCTTCTTTGATAAATTATACAAATGTCTGCAAAAATAAACAGGTTCTTATCAATGGCAAATTTTGAATTACAGGAAGAAAAGTCAGGTAGGTATTAAGTGGACACTTTCTTGTTGATCCAAATGTCTTTTAATATAATTAATGTACACCAAAGTAAATCAGCTAGAGCTTAATTCAGCAAATTACAAAACTATATGGTCGTAATTAAGCAAAGTCCTGACAAACTTATATGCTTTCATCGATTTCAT
>WEIT01013015.1:2371-14318 GCA_013389985.1 Dryoscopus gambensis
AAAAAAAAATCTTAGTTTAACATTTTGGGTTGGAGGAACAGAGGACAAGGACTTCCATCTATTATTTTGATCCAAATTAATATTCATTTTCTTCATTTTACAATCTCTTTCTAAAAGTCTAGCAGCTTCTATAATATAAAGAAAAGTTAATAACTTTGTCAGGAGAAAAAAAGCTGTCTTTTGTTGGTTTTTTTTCCTGATGTCCTGCCTTGCCACATACTCAGAAATTTGACAACAGCTGACAAACTCAGTGATGCAGAAATGCCCAATTCAGTTTGTTGGAGGATAGAAATATTCAAGAGGATAATCCAGATTTGTTTTAATTTTGGAGTAACATTCCATTATTGTCCACAGTGACATTGCACATCTTTATAGAAATGAAGTGGGTTTTTTTTTTTATTTACACTAATGACACTACAGATGGAAATTCCACATCTCAAATATTTCCTCTTTCTTCTTCCTGGATCCTTCCTTACATATTGCTATCATATATGATGACCTTAAGGGCCATAGAAAAATAAAGCAATCCTAGTAGGATTGAACTCCACTTTACTAAATCAAACTCACACTATACAAAACAGTTGTTTGCACAGAGCTTACGTTAGTGGAATGTATCCTAAGGGGTGAGGGGATACCCAGCTCCTTCTGAGAATTATGTAACTGCTTTAAATTATGGTTTTGGTGATAAAAGTCAGGGATGCAACCCACTAGATTGTTCTCCCAGTACCCATATCAAACAACTATGATAGTTCACATTCCTGATTCTTAAGCTGAAAAACTGGAGTGCAAAGAGGGTGTTCCACTGTCTCTGTCTTTGGGGTATTTTTAAATATTAAAAGCCCTTTGTATTTTGGAAGTGGAAGTTTTATCTATTACAACTTTATCTATCTATTAGCATGCTATTGCGTGAAATTTTAAGGCAGTTAGGTAATATGTGTTCCCACTTGTCTGGTACTTGCATCTCCGTGCCATGAAAGTAGACATACATAAGTCATCAACAGTTTGAAAATAGCTAGACACAGATGTTGACATGGGCCCACAATACGAACATTTAAATCTCAACAATAGTATTTCAAAGAGTAGCAATAGCAAAGTGTCATCTTAACATTTTTAGTTGCTGTCCTTTAATGATATTTTTGTACTGTGCTCTCACCAGAGTCCTTTCCAGTTGATTGCACTCCCCCTGCCCCAAACACAGCACTCCATAAGATGTACCACTGAGAAATGAAATGGCAATATAAACCCTAATATGCTCACTCTTGTATAGAGTAGTGCTCTGGGTATACAAACACGTCTTTCTAGCACAGATTTGAGGCTAATTAAATATCAGTTGTGTTGTAAAACATTCAAGATCATTCTGCCTTTAAGTGTTATCAAGACTTTTTAAGCTCTCGAAGTGGCACTAAACAGAGGAACGTACGTGTTTAAGTACTGATGTCTTTTTCCCTTTTTAAACTGAGGTCTCCAGGTTATTTAAATTTTAGAAAGAAAGTATTCCTTTTTGGAACACAATTTACAGCTGTCCAGCTTTAACTGGCAAATTCTACTAAGATAAGAGTGGTAGAGTGGTGAGCAAGCCCAGAAGAGAAGTAGTAGTTGCTGGAGCCTTGATGAATGTTGAAAACAGTTGATTATTAGGAGTTCTTAAAAAACTTATAGATCTTCATACATGCTGTGAAAGGAAGCACTTTGCTAAGACTCCAATGAATCTTTTGCAAAGCCTGTGGAATAAAGCTTATAACTTGATATTAATATCCACATGTCAATTGTTTAGCATGATTACTTTAATGGAAGATTAATACTTATGCATAAATATACAGCTTTAATATTGCCCTGCACTTGTGATTTGTTTATTAAAAACACAAGTCATCGTGACTATAACAAACCAAATATTTAACACTAAATTTAAGGGGTATTTTTCCATAGTGATATTACTAATGGGAATAATGCCTGAGAGAATTTATGCACAATATGGCCTATCAGGAGTTTGAAAATGCTTAAGACTCTTCAAAATTTTTTTCATAAATGCCTATATGTTAAGAAACAAAACAAACAAACAAAAACCCCACCAAAACAACAAAAAAAGCTGGATTCAATTGTTGAGAAATATTGTAATTCTTTTCTGGTTATTTTTAGAAGTTGTTAGTAGGAGGGCTTTTACAAATGTATCATATAACAGTGCTTGGCAATATCAAAACATTGATTTTAAAATAGAATCCAGATTACTACTAAGGCATTATATTACAATTTTGGTTTCTACTTTTACATTTTCACACTCTTCAATGCCCTCTCCACCTATCTCTTTTTATTTATTTAGCAAATGAAGACCCTGGATATCATTTTCCATCAAAAGTCACAGTGTTTGTGAGAGAAGATAGGCAGTCTTTTAAAACAACTATAAATCATCAGCTTTAATCTTGTAGAACAATTAATATTTTACTAGATATTACTATGATAGAAGCAATAAAATTCAATAGAATTTTCTTAATTATTTTGTATCTTTTGCATTTTGAATTATACTAAGCTTCCAAAACAGTAGAATTTTCTTCTGTATAAGAGTAATATTCTGTTACATATATATAATCAGTGGTGTTTCCTTCTTCAACATTTTTATTATTATTAGGATAAAACACTGTTCAGATGTGATGCTTCTTACCATAACTTTGCTTTATGAAGTTTATCAGGGCTCAAAATAATAAAGTAACTTGATCTCCAATACTGGACTGCAATACTGTAAAAATTTAATAACTTTCCTTGGTTTTCTGTTTAAACAATAAAGAGTCAAAAAAATCCTTGCTTCCCCTAAATCCTGAAAAATTACAAATTGGGATATATCCATTTCACTACTTCCACACTTTAGGGACATAAGTGAAAAACTGTAAAGAACTTTATTTTTTTTTTGGTAGTATTATATGTCAAACATACCATGATATATTAATTTGAAGAAGATTACCTGTTTCATATAGATATGTTTCATAAGTACATAGTACGTCATCACAATATGGTGTACTTTGTGTGCCCTAGGCAGGTTGAAGCCGAAGATGGATAGAACACACCCATCCAGAGTCACACTTTGCAAAATGATACATGCTTTAATTTCTCTCCAATAAGAAGGCAACTCTCTTTAGCACCACTATAAAGTTCATACCACATTAAACCAGGATTTATCACATGATCACATTTATCACCTACAGCAAAACTGAAATCAGGTAAAGAGAACCGCTTGCATGGAGGAAGGTTTTTCTCAAATGTAATGCTAGAGAGACCTTATTTGCTCCATCATGGCTGGTATAAATCCATGTCCAGTGTTAAATGCATGCAGTGTCCTATGGGTGGAATTGCTGTCCCTTCAGTACCTCTTCACTGACTTGACTGATACACTAGGCAGGTGTAGGCACAAAAGGAAAGGCAAAGCTCTTCCATGGACAAGTACCTATATTACTCTGCTTTTCATGTTACAGTAGCTATGCTATTGTGCAGTGTCCAAACATCCTTGGGGAATTACCATTTTGCCTTCCAATAAATAAATGAACTACTATTTTTAACTCATTCTCTTAGTAAAATTCATTTCTGGCCATCAGATCACTAACTCGGAAGTCAGTGTGGACAGATACAAGTATTGTTGCAACTACTTTACAGCTGAAGAAACTGAGCTTAAGGCTCGGCTTAAGGTGAACAGCCTGAATTGCAGAAATACTGCTACTCGGATATTACGTTAACTAAAATGTTGCTGCGACCCCTGCCTACCCCTCTGCCTGCTATCAGTGGCAGGAGTCTGGGGGCAACATTCCCCGTGGGTCCACGGAAGGAAGCGGGGCTGTAACAGCTCACTGGGGCTTCCAGAGTGTCTCTAGGCTACACCCGTGCAGGCAGCAACCAGCCGTAAGAGAAACACAGTATCGTTCTTGATGGTGAAGTCAGGAGAGGTTTATTTTTCAGGTTCAGCGCCGGCAAGGCGGGGGGAAGAGGGAAAGGGAGAGGGAAGGGGGAAGGGGGAAGGGGAAAAGATCCAAGCAGAAAGAGAGAGCCTCATGCCTACGAGCATTCCCTTATCACAGTTCGAAGGCCCGCGGGCCCAATATTTGAACCAATGAAAAGCTCACAGGGGAGGGATCAAAGGCAGGGTTACATCTTAGGAATACACCATACATTTTTGGAAAGGGGGAAACAGAAGAAACCATTCAAAGGAAAATACATAACCACACTAAAACCTAAGGACAATTTAAGTGCAGCTTCTGAAAGGCCGTAAGTGAGTTGCCTAAGGCTACAAAAACAATTATTATCCGAGGTGGGTTTAGAACATCTTTTCTCACAGAAAGATAAAACCTCTCTACATATGAATAATGTATGGCTCATGTTCAGTATTTCTATTGGGAAATCTTATAGCACTGAACAAAGGGTGTGTGCAATTCCTCGCATTTTGTAAACGACAAAACACAAAATCAAGAAAGGACCAGTCATATGTCTTAGTTTACACATTGTCAAGGGAAATAGTAAAATGATGATATTCAGGAAGTTTATGCAATGGCAATCTTCATAATATATATTTCCATTTCTTTCTCATAGGGTTTGGAATGAGTTAAAAATTATATTAAATGTTTATTAAATGTTTCCTAGTTAATCTATCATGTTTCTTTAAACATTTCCCTAATGCAGTCATATCCTATTAGCAACCAACCACCCTCATTAATTCAATAGAAAAAGTGTTTTATCGTATTGACAGTGTTTTTATTGAATTAGTGGCAATGATTAATGGTAGTGTAATTCAATGGAAGCAGCTACTAAAATGTTAGTTAGACATCCTAGACTTGCAAAGGAACTTACTGTTAAAAATCATATTTGTCACTGACAACAAAACAGCCCAAATGTTGACAATTCTTGTAGTTGTCCATAGTCAAGACATGATACTTGTTATCTTTATGTATTGCAACATATTTCATAAAATAAACAGGAGAAAAGTGCAACAAAACGTAAAGAAGTTCACCCACTAAAATGCTTTCTTTTGTTCCTGAGGATTTTTAAAGGTTTTTGGGGTCCACTCAAGGATAGAGGTCCTATCTTGGATAAGAGCAGTGGAGCAGTGAAGTAGCTTTATTCAGCTACATAACCGTTTGTTCCATTCTCAAGGGAGGTGTGATAAAAAGCTTGTAAACACATATATGTTTAGCAGTTATGTTTGAGGACATGGAGAATTTTCCCTTGTATTCATCATTAGCTAGGTCACTCAAGCATAGGTATTTTTGTGTATCAAGGAATAGGCTCTCCAGCGGAAATCTGAGGGTTTTCTTCCTTGAACATGTTGCAAATGTTTCAGCAAATACAGTAATAACTTTCCCCATGGTTATTATAGAGAATATAAAAATTTCATGAGCAGAAGTTAATTACTGCTCATTTGAATCCTGACAATATACACTTAATTAAATCTTGCTTCCATTTCACCTCCCCCCCAAAAAAGACTAGATACATAATGAAAAATTAGCTTGATGCTAATGTTAGGCTTTAATATAAATCAATATATTTGAAGCCACTTAGAAATGAGTAAATATGGTGAGTTAAAAATAAAACACAAACCTAAAATGAAATAGAAAAAGAAAAGCGAACAGCAAATGTAGGTAAAAAAGAACCACTGTCCTTTTCATTTTTCTTTGTTATTCTCAATTTCTTTGCTGTCATAAAAGGGACTGTTTATACCCTATTTGATTCTCACCTTCCAATGGCTTTAATAAAATAACATTGATGAATGTGGCATCAAACCTTACTTGTTTTTGTATCAGGGTGACTAGAAAGCAGAATTTCCCTCAACTGTACTATTATGTTGTCAGTGGAAAATCTCACATATGTGCCCACATTTTGCACCTTTATTTTGGCAACACATTTCCCTCCCACCTTTGTAATATCGTCAATGGCGTAAGACCCCTCAGTATTTTTTTCAAAAACCAGCAGACATAAATTTGATTATAAGAACAGTAAAACTGAGCACCATGTCTAGAAAACACCTGGCACTTGCCTTTTGCCATTCCCAGTTACAATCTTGGATCTGTTCACTGCTGTCTGCTTTCCAGCTCTTTGACATGTCTAGGGAATAAGACTTGTCAGATTTGTCTAAATCAAGCCTGCACCACACTAGTCTCATCCCCCGGGCCTTGTAGGTTTCTCTGAAAAGGATCCATTCTCCTCACACTTTGTAAGCTGAACAATCCACATTTCTAGTGAGATACCTGACTGGAAATCCCAACGGACATTATCAAAAGCAGATGGCTCTTAAGTCTATCTAGTGATGGGTAAGCTCATCCAGTTAGAATAGGACAGTATTAAAGTACAAGGCACTTGGGGCTTCTCTAAAAGTTTCTGTGATCCTGAGGGCTTCTTTTTTGCAGAGTACAGTCATTTAGACTGGTACAAAGAGATTCCAAAATATGATCTTTCTGATCTGATAGTTTTAGCAAACTATAGCTATATGATACCCACAATGTTGGAAGTGGGCCCAAAATTTCACTTCTTTCCCAGCTTCCCAAGCTCTGACTGCAGTGATACAGGCCAACTAGCTACTAACACTACTAAAAGGCTCAAATTTTTCCCCACGTTGCATGTAACTTTATTCATCTCGCTCTCATTCAGGTGCCGATGAGCCAAAAGTCACTAATTACAGTGGAGAAGAGGGTAGAACTGGCTGTTGGCAATGGTGTACCAGAACATGACAAAGGACCATTTCCTAATTCACTTGAGATTCCTTCCTGCCATTTCATTGGGGCAGTTATTCACAGATTCATGGTAATAACCTGCACAAGTTTTGAAATCTAATTATGAATTTAAAAAACAGAGCAGCAAAAGTTATTACATGGGGAACTAGAATTATTGAATCATAGTTACAGAGCAACCAGATAGCCTTTGCACAAGCAATGTAGAGTCCATGCTGCATAACAATTCATATTTCCAGACTTTTACAGAGGGAAACCAGATGGACCAAAAATATTTCCTGAGCTAAACTAGATGCATATGAAAGAAAAATGATTTAAAAAGAAGTGTGACTATACTTAAAAGGAAATTGCAAGTGTAATTTTCTGATTTTCCAATGTACAAAGAACTTTTTAATCAAGCAAATACATAAGTACATACATAAGACTTCACATAGTAAACTGAAAAGTTCAGTATCTTATATTTATGGTTTCAGTAACTTAGCAATATGTTTTCTTGATACTGACCTGTGATTTTCATAGTTCATCCCAAATCAGATTAGTCTTTTCTGAAACACCAGATGGTATCAATTATGTAGTTACAAATTTTTGATAGAACCTTTACAGTATATTACTAACCCCCTCTTATAAAAAAATCCCACATTTTGTGATGTGTAATTTCACATCTTTAAGCAAGTTGGTTAAAAATTCTGTGAGCAGATAAAACTTAAAAATTTCCAAATTCTATTAAATTCTTCCTATGTATGTTTTTTAATGGCACCAAATCTGTTTGTTTTTTAATGGCACCAAATCATCTACAGAGGTTTTTCCCAGTCAATTTTGACCTTTGAACTGTTCTGCACATTTAGTATTGTGTAAACAAAAGCCTAATCAAAGTGTAAGACAAACAGGCTACTTGCTTCAAAAATCTGCACATCTCTTTTTGAACCTTCATAATGCACCACAGATGAGACATAATGAAGCAGAGTATTCTACTACTGTATGCCTTTGTTGGTAGATGTATCTTGGGACATCATTAGTATGTGACTCTTTTGCAGTCAGTGAATGTACATCTCAGAATGTTATAACTCTGAAAAAATAGGTAAGAGCTGAATATTGTTTTTTCTTTTCTTATACTTGCTGGTGGGAACAGAGCTAAATTCAAATTGGTCCTTGCTGATCCCCAGTCAATAGGATTAAAAAACTTTCTAAAAATAGCTTCCTATGAGATGCATACACATAAGGTAATATGAAATGACTTATACCCACTCAGTGACAATTTTCATAGCCCTTGCTAGACAAAATTGCACGGACAAGAAGAATAAGATACTATATCATTAGGAGAAATTACCATATGTGCTCATGACGAGAATAAGTTATCCCTTCCCAACTCCCTCCCTCAAATTCAAAAACATGGAAGAAACACAAATCAGGAACTTGTAGAATAGAATCATAAACTAACAGAGTGAGAATTATAGACTAACTGAGTGATTTAGGTCAGAAGACACTTCTGGAGATCTCAAATCCAGCCTTTCCTCCCCTCTGCCCCCAAACTCAAAGGAAGATCACATAGCCAGACTTTGCCCAGTCATTTGAGTATGTCTAAGAATGCAGAATCTCTGTGCAGCTGTTCCTATATTTGGGCTCCTGATTGTTGAAGTGTGCTTTCTGCACCCTTCTGGAGACAGCTGATCCATAGAAGAAATCAGGAAAGGCTCATTTTGTAGCTATTTCAGCAGATCTTTATTTCCAGCCGCATGGCTGAAGTCAGCACACAGACTGCCAAATCCTCCCAGAACCCAGAGTTCTCCAGGCCCGGGGAATATTTTTGGACCAACAGGAGTCTACCATCGGGATACATGCGACCAGGGGCAGATGCAGGGGCAGGGGAGACCCCGTGCTTAGACCATGCGTCCACCCCAGGGCCCCCTCCCCCCAGGGGAATGGCAGGGGGAGACCCCAACACCTGATTGTGATCTTTCTTTTTTTAATATTTACAGAATTTCCTTTTTTTGCAACTGGTGACCACGGCTTTTTGTCCTTACTCTATGTATATGCCAGATGCCTCATCTCCTCTATAGCCTTCCTTTAAGTGACTGTAGAGAATACTATGTCCACCTCCAGTCTTTTATTCTTCGGGTTTATCTAAATAAGTGGACTTCAGCTTCTGTGCTGTGTGTTCCATCCCCCTGACCACCTTGGTGGTACGTGGGACACTCACTTCAATAAGTACAGTCTCTCTTGTACTGGGGAGCCCAAAGCTAGAATACAAATATGGCTAGCAGAATACCTATTTCAGAAAAAATTATTCTGAATCTGCACGTTTTCCTTCAGCAACTGAATGCAGTCCTTTTGATGTTGTTAGATACATACTGTTACCATCTAACACTTTCTATTTTATCTGTAAAGAATCTTAGCTTTCATCCACCCACATTAGTCTAGACTGCAGACTCAAGTGTCACACAGGTCTTCACATATACACCTCAAGGAGGATCTCAAAATTGTAAATATTTAAAGACATGCTTAGTCTATGCCAGAAACTGGATTGGAAAGAGAGTCCTGTTACCATTACCATACTCTTTCACGTTTTTGTCTTGAAAGCCCACCTATAGAAAACCAGTTATTCCTGAAGTGAACCTCATATTACGGGTCCACTTGAATGTATCAGTGCTGGACCTATGTATGGTTTATATTCCCAAATACAGTCTTTGTAGTTCGATTTTTACTTGCTTTCCATTCAGTTCCTTTATCTAATATTTTTTTCAATTTTGGTCTTAAAAGCTAACTATGACAGGGAGGTGGGAAAAAAACCCCACATCAATAAACTCCAATCTCTGACTGCTTTTCACAAGAAACAGTAGTCTCCTTACACTCCACTGCTTTTACAGCCCTTACTCAGAGAACTGAGATTTCACTCTGTGTGATTTATAATTGGAAAGCAGAAACTATAACATTCACCTGCTGTTCACATCCACAAATGAAATGATACAAAGCAGTTTCATCACTCAACATAATAATTGGCATAAACCAGCTCTGGTATGCAGTATTCAGATCCCTAAGGTCCACTAACAAGTTGCTGTAACTACATGCAGCTGTAGAAGAGAAAAAGCAAAAAACAGCACAACATTTTTCATATCACAGTTGTTTTGATTAATTCATGTGGGGGAAGTAGAGAAGTCTGCATTGGGTTTTGTCTTGATGCTACAGAGGTTACTGTAAAGTGAAGCTGACCCTACTGATATCAAGGTCTCAAACTAGCCTGCAAATTATACTAGAGAAGAAAGAGCCAGAGAGAAGCAACAAGCTTTACAAAAGAGAAGGGTCAAAATTATTGTAAGTAATCTCAGAGTGATTTGCTCCTCTGGAGTGCAAATTGCAGTATTGAAATTTTGTACTTCGCCATACAAAAACTCAGACTTCTTTCTTTGTTTTTAATCCACAAACTTTTTAAAATAATCCAAATTAAGTCATTGCCAATTCAGTGGAATACTTCAGTATGTATATGACTCAAAGCGCTGAAGTCTATTCATGCCATTTTTATTTTTCCCTGTACAAAAAAAATAACCCAAACACTAAGAAAACAAAACCTCAAGATTGTGTCTCCTGTCACTCAAAATGTTGAAAATTTTCATAAAATTTCTCTGGCTATGCTACATTTCTGTGACTTATTGTTCCTTGATAGGGCTTGTGGCTAAGAATGCCATAAAAAAGTGCATGCAGAAAATAAGGTGCAGAAAAATAAAAACTTAGCCCCTTCTGCGATTTTCTTTTCTCCCAGTGCTACTGAAAAATGCAGGATTAAAATAATCACATTTCAAAAAATGCTGAAATAGGAAAGAGTGGAGATTTTTCTGAATAATGAAATCCCTGGATGGACTGTTAAAAAAAAAAATAAGGAAAATGTAATGGTACAGGTAAAGAGATGTCTGTATTTCCTCTCTTAAGATGGATGTGAGATGATGTGATACAACTTGATTCCTCATTGCCATCAGTAAAGCTCTTAAGTACACAGTTGTTTCCAGGCAGGTGGTAACTTTCATGGAACTATGTGACTACTCACACATTAAATATGTGAATAATCTGATGGTTTGAAAACTGATAGCAATAGATGTGCATTTCTCACAGTCATGTAGTATGCAAACATCAGTTAACGTACTGCCTCCTCACAAAGTTCTACAGGAGGAAGCTTTTGCCATCGGTCTTCAATTTTGTCAGATGGGAAGGAAACAATTTTTCTGCTCAAAGATTTCTGTCATGAAAGATAAAATACAAAGACTTCCTGCATATCAAATAACCATTTCTAAATATAGTGTAATTTGTAAATGGTTATAACAAAATGCAATCAGAAAATATAGACATAGAAGTGATTTATGTTAAAGTAAATAATCACACTTTGGGGAAAAAACACCAATGATATTAAATGGTGACTTTCTAAGGAAACCTTTTCTAGACTACAGTGCTTTTTAGTTTATTTATGGTATAATGATAGGAGGAACATGCAAATAGGTAAACTCATAGATGAAGAGCAAATTAACCCGGGCAAGTACTGTGTTATGAAACAAATCTGTTATGTGTAAATGCATATGCATTCATTTAAGTCTATGGAATGGTCTCTGTTAAAAATGTCAACATTTATGCAAATTAACGGCATATGTACTTATGCATAGATATTTCTTTTGCTAAATGCAGGAAAGCTCTGTCATTTCTAATATCACTCTGCAGTAAGTCTGGATAAATATTGACCTTTTTCAGCCAACTGGTATACCTAAGACAAACATGAAAGTAGACACTGATGAAAAGACTTCCCTTTGTTGGAAGGAAATTTTAGCAGCTGGTTTTGTTTTCTGTGTCTCTAAACATAGTCTTGCCTAGTGACTTGTTTTTGTAAAGCAAAAAATTGTTCTTGACCTTTCAAACCAGTGTGACAAATGTGCTCCATAATCAGACGTGGGTCAGTGATACTACAATAGGAAAGTCACAGTCATTTACAAAGCTGTTTTTCTTTAACACTTAACACATTAGTTATTAATAACCCAGCTTGATGATTCTCATAATGCTGAATGTTGTTTCGACCTTGATTACTCTGACTAACCCCACCTGCACCGGGACCCTATCACCTTAAACTCTGCTAGACTCCAGACAAGGACAGGATTGCTTATACCCTGTCACCATCTAATGCTGCAGGTATCTAAAAGTACTAGATATCGTCTCATCTGTTCTGAAGCTTCTACTGACACCTAATTTAATTTGCTTTAATATACCCAAAGAGACCC
>WEIT01013017.1:3354-20448 GCA_013389985.1 Dryoscopus gambensis
TGATATTTCCTGCAGAGAGGGACCTCAGCAATATGGGAGGGTTCAGCAGAATAACTCTACTCATTACCTGAGCAAAACCTTACAGGAGGTTTGGAAGAGTTAAATGAACATTTTTTTACAAAAATAAATAAATAAATGTGTTGTTATATAGGCAATGGGAAATGAAAAAATCCAGTTAAACTGTTTAGAGTATTTTCTGCCTCTATTGTAATTAAAAATAGGAATTCTATCTGTCTAAAACCTAGAGCTTAAATTAGGTGTTTGCTTAGAGGTAAGAGCATGATAATAAATTTGGAATCAAAATGTCTGTGTAACTTAAAACTTGGTTACTGATAAGCCATCTATAACAGGATATTTATTAATTTCTTTTTAAGGTAAATTTCTGTTCAANTTTGGTTTTTAAAAAATTAAAGAAAATTTAAAAAAAAAAAATTAGAGAGGTCATTTTTCATTCGAGAAGATTCAATCTTTGGCATTTGCCTACCTGGACTGATCTCATAAGATTTCACTCTCTTGGGTTCACTCAGTGATCTGATATCAGAGAAAGTTGAATTTACTCAGTTAAGGACAGGAAGTCTGTGGGGGAGAGGGACAGAATCCATGATTTCAAGGGGGGTGATTCTCCCATATTATGTCTGCCCAAATCATGGCTCTTCTGTTTGGAATTTGCTTTTGGAATTTTCATCAAGCTAAGTAGAATTTCTCCAGGCTAAGTAAATAGCCAGCACAACACTGCTGGAAGGTGAAAGTGCTGTGAAAATAGAAGGAGTCTCATTGCTCACAACAACAATAAAGCTATTCATAATAGCTGTATCTCTGGACACTCAGTAGTGAATTTGTGGAATTTGTACTGTTTGTTTTGCATCCTTTTGTTTTGTTTTGTTATTGTTGGGATCTTTGCCATTTCTAGACAGACTTATTAATGGGGATTCTGATATCTGTTTTTCCTAAAGCTAGTCTTACTTATAACCACTTAAGGGAGGTATAGCTTCAAGAGGAGCCAAGTGGAATCAAGAAAGAAAAGAGAAGTGAGACCTAGAGGGCTTCATAGGCTGAAATGCAGTAACATTTTTTTTCATTCCCATTTGTGTGAAAGTTTGTGGAAATTGTGCATAACCATTCATTAAAAGAATCTGAATGTCTAACAGTAATCAGACGTTTCCAAAGATGTTTCCTTTCTCTTTTACTTTCCTTTCCCCTTCTGTTTTCTCAGTGCATATGGTTATGATAAAATACACCATGTTTGGCAAATAATATGCAGACAGCTGATTGTCTTTTCCCCCTTTGTTTCTATACCCATCACGACATAGAATCAAATAAGAATGAATTCAGAGCAGGAAAATCCTCGAGATGATCCCCTGAAGGAATGGAGTTCTCTCATTGTCTTACTATTAGAGTGTTTAGATACAAATTGAATGAAATAGGGGATGTCATCTCTATCTTTAGCCTGAGGTCTCACGCTGATGATCAGATCCTAAGAGCCTGAATTGGGCTGGTACCTGTAAGTAACTAGTTCATATTCTCCCACCTATCTCCTGCAGAGAGGACAGTGCCTGTCATGAGGTACAGATCATATATAGTGCAAATCAGAATTCAGCTGTGAATAATAAAATATGTTGAAGAATAACAAGAAAAATGGTTTTTTCCATTTGTTTACATAACCCTCATACACTTCTTCACATACATGATCGGTCACCTACAAATGTTAAAACTTTTCTACTTCTATGTAAGTAGCAGTATAAGTCTTGGCACACCCATTTACATGTAGAAAAAAGGGAAGCATGAAGACAGAAGAAATATTAGAAATAGTGAATGTATGTTTATGAAGAAAATATGTAACTATAACTGTGTCTGATGAGCCCAGTATCCTGCTGCATTAAAATGTCCTAGTTTGAAAATAAGTGCAGAAATTAGTACAAGAACTGGAATAGGGACTACAAGTCTGGGACATTTATAGAACAGACACTTATGTACAAATTTCAGTGGCATAAAAGTAACCGTGTTGGATTAGTTCAGTAAAACTAAATTCAATATTTCAATTTCTGAAATGTCAATGTGTTTTGGTTTGTTTGTTTTGTTTTGGGTTTTTTTGTTTTAATTAATCCTCATGACATTTCCATTCTGAAAAATAAATGAAATCAAATAGAACAAAATAAAATGAAGGATTCTCATCTGAAGAATTCCGTAATGCCAAAACTTCATCCCATGTCCCACCAGCAAAGCTTAAATGATAGCTTGGAAGACAATTGTGTAAAGTGAAAATCCTTTGAAATGAGCTGCTGGGTAAGGATCCAACTCTCATCACTTTTGCCACGAGGGAGATGAAAACAGAATGCCAAATATTTTTTTTTACTTTTTTTAATGAGTGCTAAAAAGATTACATAGGACGAGGTACTCTCAATCTATGCTTTACGTACCACCCTAAACCTCTACCTTGTTTCAATTTCTATGTAGGGAATAGAGGAAAGGAGTAGAGCAATTTTTTTGAGTTCTCTGATTTCTTAGAATGAAAAAAATGGGCTTTTGTATTACACCCTGAGAAAAAGTTTTTCAGCCAGCAAAAATGAGGTGATAAGAACCTTGCTTTGTTCAACACCAATACCACCTCCTGTTTTGTCTGGCTTTGTTTTTTTGTTGTTTTGTTTTTTTCTTTTTTTTTTTTTTTAAATAAGAATTCCCCTCCTTTTATTTTTTTAAAGTTGCATTCTGGGCACAACAATTTAACCTAAACTGTGATAAGGCTTATTACAAATAATAATAAATATAAATTAAAGGACAACTATACTAACTTGTTTTCTTTCACTTTTACCTAGAGGAACCTGTGACTGGGTCTGCACCATCTGCCCTGTGTGGTGGGCCAGTGATTCCAACCAAATGGAGCTGTTGCAGGGGGAGTCTCCAGTGCAGACCTCAGACTGCAGGAAGTGCCAAGATCTTTCTCCTGGGGTAGGGATTGGCAGCAGGGAGGGGTAATGGCTTTAAGGAAGGGTAATAGCTTTAAACTGAAAGAGGGTGGATTTAGACAAAATGTTAGGATGAAATTCTTTACTGTGAAGGTGTTGAGACACTGGAACAAGTTGCCCAGATAAGCTGTGGATGCCCCATCCCTGAAGTATTTAAGACCAGGTTGGATGGGATTAGTGGAAGGTGTTCCTTCCCATGCTGGGGGAGTTGGAAGTGGATGACCTTAAAGGCCCCTTCCAACCCAAACCTTTCTGGCATTCTTTTCTATGATTCGATGATATTTAAATATCAAAGACATGCAAGACAGCGCTGAGTAACCACCGTTTGCAAAATGTTCCTATTTTATCTATGAGCAGGAAGAGCAAATGCAAATATACCTCACTTCACTGGCCCCTGTGTAGAGTCTGCCAGTTAGACCAGCTGATGCCCTGATGTGAATCCTACATGAGTAACAGCATGGAAATGCGTTGACCTCGAAGAGTCAGAGTCAAGGAACAAACAAGACCTTGTGTGACAAAATCTGAGGAGAAAAATCAGCCTGTTTAATGAGATATTTCCTGGTAAACTGAAAATATTCACAAAGCCTCTTCCTTTTAAAAACATCATCTCTTAATGTGTTTTACTCTTTGGTACCAAAGACATAAGATGTTAATGCGGAATTATTTCTATGAATTTGTGTTGTAAATATGTTTACCCACTGGAGATGGAGGAATGGATAGATTTATATAGTTGATAGTGGAGTAGCAAAAGGACAATTAAAATATAGTAAAAATATTAACCAGATATTTTAAACTGTTCAGTTTTTTGGAAGGGAGATTTCTTTTTACAAAACAGCAGAGAATAAGCAGGAAAGTTGTGTAATGATGCTGAAGCGATCTTGTGAGTGACAAGTTCACAGTATTTAGGAAACTTTCTGCTACTGGATGACACAAAAGAATCAAAGGAAAAAAAATTGGGGGGTAGTGCGGGGGGGTGGGGCAGCCACATCTCCTCTCTACAGTTATGCAGAAGTCTAGCCAAAATTAAATATGTGTAGATGAAGTAAGTAGGCTGCAGAGAGAGGGTAGGAAGAGATCGACTATTCTAAATTAAAACATCCAGCTCATCTTTCCAAGAATAAACCAGATGGAGAAACTGTGACTGGATTGGTTTGGACACTAGCCAGATGGAGGACCAGTTATTCTGGCAGCCAGGAGAAAGGGGAGAGCAACCTATGAGAAGCACAGCAAGGTCCCAGACAGATGAAGATGTGAGTAGCCCAGGAGCAAGGTCAGCCCTGCCTTGGGTTCTGGCCAGCTCTCCCACAGCAAGATGGAGAACAGCTTGTGCAGCGGTCAGGCTGCTGCCTTCAGGAGCCAACCCACCTCCCGTGTCAGTGGCAAGGCTGTGAGGTTTCACACGGGGAAGGATGTTGATAGGAGAAACAACTATTTTTGTCACTGGATGACTCTACTGTTTAGAGAAGGTTTAGAGAATTAGGAAGCTAACTCTCGCAAGGATGAAATGAGGCACTTGGATCCTGTTGTTTTGTGCAAAACGCTGAAGATCTACTTTTTATTTTTCACCTTGCTTTCTGAAGTGGAAATTCAAATTTCCCAGTGTTTTCTAGATCAACAGCAACATTTATTTTAGCCTCAGTCTCAAATTTGACCATTTTGGCAAAAGTTTTCTCTCTCTCATGTTTTTTGTATGTGAGTGTTTTCTAAGTTGTAAAGGTTCATTTTTCCTTTCTCCTTAACAAAATTTCATGCCCGTATCCAAATGCAGATTTGAAATCTCAAAGTTTGCACCATAAAACTGTGGAGAAATGCACATGACTGAGTTAATAATCTAGAAACTAAGATACATGGATGATATATATGGAGCTTCTTTCACAGGCACCAGTAAATTAAAGGTACCATAAAGCAGGGTTTATCTGCTTGGTTGCACTTCTGATCTTCTGTGATTGTATGTAACTTCATAAAATTGATCTGCTTCGGAATAAAATGACACTCACTGGAGCAGTGATTAGTATAGCTCTTTTTCTTATCTCTCATCTTAATTTCAGTAATGAGTGCTGCATATGCTAGAAAGCTAAACATGTCCTGGTATTAGTTCTGGACTACCTTATAAGGACTTGACAATTTTTTCCTTCAGCCATTGATATCTCCATTTTACTACCTCTATAGAATTGTAGTTTCCCAATGAAGCAAACTCTTAAATCCAAACAGTACTTCAGGTCTTTGCTACCATCACTCTGGACTGTATGAAGAAAGTAGCAGTTTCAAGATTTACAGCTTGTTAGTTTAAACTATGCTACAGAAAACAAAACCAAATGGCGTATGCCATTGCAAATTCTGTATTAAAAGTATGCTCCAGGCCTGACCTGCAGAGAATAATTTCTGCATGGTCTCTCACATGGCTCTATAATAACTAAAAAAAGAAAAAAATCTACTATGCCTATGTCTAACAAGACAATCAGTTTATCAGATTTATCAGATTTCCACTGCCCGTGACTTTGTGCCTGACTTTAGAATGCTCAGTCAGTCAGTGATGCTATAAATGTCTTATGGATGGACTAGATCTTAGGCCCACCTTTTCCAAGAAAGCAAGCTCAGCCTTCAAGCTCTGCAGAATAGGGTCATTGCCTGTTACAGGCTACAGGCTTTGCATGTTTTATGTTGAGGAAGCAGCGCATGCTCTAGGATTTACCAGGCTTTGCCTGGATTCATGTCTGAAAATCTTCTTTTTAGCCTGTTTAACAATAAAAGAGGTTATCCAATGATCAGTTTAATAATGATCTGATTTTCTTTTCTCTTTGTTTAGCTTTGTAAAATTGTGTAACTCTGTATACACATGCATTTGTGTTTACAGTCATATGCATTTTTGGTATCTGCTTGATATCCATGTTCAGCAGCTGTGTTTGGTGCAGAATGAACTCTCTATGACCTTGGAGTGAAATGCTGCATAGTGGAGGGGAGGCACAGGATCAGAGTAGAGGCCTTAAAATTATGGGCATAGGATGGTACCAGAGATGACATGCCAATGTTTATGAGGAGAATGTAACCTGGTAACCTGGGTAAACATGTAAAACATGCCGTATATAGTGCATTTGGATGTGACATGGTCCTGCAGAACAATGAAGAAAGATCAAGGTACTACAAATGAGAAAAAAAAGGTCCTCAGGCAGTGAGGGGGAAGATGTTATCCTTAGCAAGAGTTAGCTACTTCCAGTGAAGAGCTACAGATGCTGATGCTTCCATATAAAATTTCCTTCAATCCTCACTGACCTCAGAACAGCAGGACACTAGAAAGGATGAACACTTTACCAGAAAAATAAAGGGAGCATACTGGGAAATTCGAGCATGTTAATTTTAATTGTCCAATATTTGAACTATGACTTATTAATACAGTAATTGTGATAATATTATTTATTTTTTCATTTGACTCTTGAGACTATAATTTGAGTAAAAACGTCTTGATTTTGAAGATAAATGCGTTTGTTGCCCTTTGTTTATAACATGATTTGAGACCTATAAATTCAAAAGGAATTTAAGCAACCCATTCTACCAATCAGATGCACAAAACTGGTAGCACAAGTATGCATTTACGAAGGTGTTTTGGAATTTGAGATTCTTTTTTTTCATCAGACAAGTTAATATTTACCCTGTAGCATGAATTTTTTGGGATATTCAAGTGAAAAAGGAAAGGCTTATGAGTAGTTATTTATATGTCTTTGCTCAGCATTCTGAACGTAGTAAAAAATTATTTAGTTCACACACAGAAAAACACAATACAGATAATAAATGAAAAAGACAGTGTTGCCTTCTCATTTCAGTTAAGACATTCAAGAGGAAGATTTAAGATGATGTTTATAACTTAAGTTTTGCAATCTCTTCCCAGGTCAAAGCATTTATTCTGCATGTTCAATTATTGTAATGAAAAAAGTAATTTTCATTAACTTAATAACTTTAATTTTACTACTATTAGCAATAAACTAATTTGTCAAAAAAATGGTATGCAAACAATGTATCGCGTCAATTGGCTGATGTGACAATTTCTCCTGGATCATAAAACTTTCTGGAACCTAAATTGCTAAGAACATGAACATTCAAATATTTCTTCTTCAAAACAATAAATAAATTCAGTTTGTAGACTATTAATGATATTTCTAGAGGAAGTTAGTTGATCACACATCACAGGTTAATTTTTCTCAATTAATTTATCTGACTAACCAGATACAATGTGTTTATAAAGTATTATATGACTTAAGGATTATTTCCAAAAGCCCATCTTCAACAAAAGGAGAAACAAAGTATACAGAATAATATCCTAAGATTCTTCAAACAAGGTAATAAGTTTTTCTCATCTTCCTTTCTTAATGTCACATAATATAATATTTATGAATTATAGTTTAGTACTTTTTTATATAAACTTTTACAATCATTCTTAAAATAAGAAATATAGAAAGGGAATGTAGAGCTGTTCAAAATGTAATTTGTAGCTAATAAAATTAACACAGGAAAATTACAAGGAATAATATTCATTCTCTAGAGGTCAATGATAAGATATTTCATTTTTAGTTGTATTTGACTTTCTGCCCTTTTGCTTCAAATGCAAATACATTGTCACAAAGTAATTCACACTTTCATATTACATCTTTACCATTTGATTCTATTTCATAAAACCTTCAAACTACCAGGACTGTAATTCTGTAAAAAAGAAGGGCACTGCTCAAGAAATAAATTTATTCTGAAGTGTTACCCCAGTAGGTCAATAATATTATTAGCTTTTCATACTATGCACAGTAATGTCTAGGAGACTTTAACAAATAGTATTTTCATTGTGTTAGGTACTGTACATAAAGAGAATAAAGTTCCTTCATCCAAATATATATATACCCTAAATATTTCAAATAAAAAAACAGAGGTTCTGATGGTGTTTTTAAAGGTTTAAGTCTGATATTCTTAAATTAAAAACAGTAATTCATCATCTGTATTTGATGTGTTTGTTTTAAGCATAACCAGGAAAATATCAGAAAATGGATTTTTCTTTCAACAGCAAAAAAAAGCTTGAAAAAATGTGTATGTTCATACCAGAGCAATGCAAAGAAATTATCATTTTTGAATTGACCAGTGTCAGTGGGTCTGAAAAGCTGGAGACTTTCTTACAGCTTATGTTTACATAAGAGTTTGAATATTCTGTTTAGTGACTCTCGCAGTTCAGAAAGAGGTAGAAAATGTTCTGAGACCTCAGCTTCTGTGTATTGCCATTCAGGAAGTATAGCTAAAAGTAAAAATGAAAACTATATATTCACAGATATTTTTAAAAGTAAAAACTTTTGTGTCTTTGCTTGCTTTGTACTCAGTTCTTGATTAATTCAAATTACTTTCTTATCTTAAAGGGAAAAAGTATTCCCAGTGTTTTATACACATAAAATACATTTTGGCTGTGTTTAACTATACTGGGCATTTGGGCCAATTTTGTACTGATACTTTGCACCGACGTATTACACCAATATTTACAAGGTGTGTTCTTCATATTCACATTGCAATATTCACATATTGCAATATCCATCCTTCTTTATCTAAACGGTAATAAACAGAACAGGGATAACTACTTACAACAATATTTTTAAATATTTTTACTTTGCAGACCATGCTTTCTTCTGAGAATATTTATGACTATGAATTTCAAGAGTACGTAAAATATGTTCAGCAGAAATTTGGGATAGATACAGTACTAGGACAAAAGTAATTGTAGAAGCATGGGAATAGCCACACTGGATGAGACTAAGGTCTGGCTAGAATAGGAGCCAGTTTTCAACAGTTTTTAACGTTAACTGATCCAGAAAGTTATAAAATGAGGTAGCAAGGCATTATGGGGTAACATGATTCTCACTTCTTTTTCTGGACTATTCTTATCAATAGCCTGATCAAATCCTTAGGTGGTTTCAGGTTTCTCCAACATTATCCTGAAGAAAAAGAAAGATAAAAAAATATTTCCAGCAGAGCAGAGTAGATCTGGAAGAGAGAACAGGCTTTTGAAAAGGTGGTAATAGTTCAGAATGGCCCAAATAACTGAAGCCTTTCCACAGAGTGAGTAAATTGAAAACATGTATCATAATTCCCTCCACTACAGTGGGAAAAGGACTCTGCACAAGGTACAATGACTGGTTAGGGTGAATTTCTTGAAGAAATGAAGAGCAAGTTAGGATCTAAGCAAATAACCCCAATAAAGTTCTAATATGTAAACACTGATAATTTAAAAATTACTATCTCTGACCCGTGACGCTGAAGATTTGGGTTCAGACTTGTCCTATTTCTTGTTTTTGGAGAAGGTGCATTAGCTGTCGAGGGGCTGAAGTGATTTCCCATAAAAGTATCATAAAGGTGTTTGGCCCAAAACACAAAGTGTTCCAAAGTATAGCAAAAAAAAAAAGTAAGTAAGTAAGTAAATAAATAAATAAATACTCAGATCGATGTGGAAAGTAGTTACTAGAAAAAAACAACACTCCTAGGTATAAGTATAGATATCTCCAAATTGTAGTACATTCAAATTCTTGCTCAGGGTAAAATGAGGAAATTGATAAAATGACTGTGATTGTTTTTTGGGTTTTTTTACCAGGCTTGAAAGAAAGTAGCCAATGGAACAAGATAATGAAGAGTGCTATTCATGTCATGTCTAAGGTGAGAGAAATAGCAATCTGTTATAAGCTAAAAATCAACTATATAATAAAGGAAAAAAATCAGCTACATAAGAAAATACATTGAAATGAAATATGGCTTGACATGAAATAGGAAGGCTGAAAGCTGGTAATTATTTTTAAATATGGCACTAAAATAAGAAACAGTTGGTATTTGCAAAGAACAGATGTTAAAGATCATTATTATAACCACTGGCAATATTGTATCTTATAATATGCAATATGCTAGCACAGAATAGCGTAGAAGGAAAAGTGAACCTCTGTTGAAAATACTCACAGTTTTATGGGCAAAAAACTGTCTTAATTAGTATTAATCGAGATCCTAAAAATATAGTACATGCCTTAAGTAATTTAAAAGAGTCATACTTTGTTTATAAAAAGATAAAGTAGAAAAAAAGATCGTCCAACCCTCTGAATAAAGAAAGAAGCATAAAGAACAGGGACACCTTATATAGTGATAAGTGGAAAAGAGCTTCTCACATCTGCAATGGAGCAGATGACAAACATCATTACTGTGAACATCCACATCAGCAACTAAGTTACACGCACATTTGAGCAGTGCAAAGGTACTAGTCCCAAAGGGAGATGTCACTGCCTGCTGCCAACCATGGAAAAGAATGGTGTTTCCTGTACCCTGTTGTAAATATAGTGTTTTGGAGTCCATGGGACATTCAGTGAAGACCGTAAAGGAAAGATATAAAAGTTTAAACCAGTAAACTATTTAGCTCATAGCTAATATATGAAACAGGAAGAAATTACTTGCCAGAAATCAAATACGCATACAAAACTTCAAGAAGAATTTCCAGAAAAAACCCAAACAACCCTGTTTAAACATAGAATGTGTCCTAGCCTGAGTAATACTGGGGTAGATTGTAGGGTAGAGAGAGTTTGTTTTGTTTTGGTTTGGTCTTTTTTTTTACTGGAGTAAAAGGACAGTCAAAAGATGGAAGACTAGATGAGCTTTGAGAATGACATTCTGATAATGGTCCACCTTGATCCTCCCATCTGTTTTTCCTTTTTTATCTCCCTAACGTGGCTTTAGAAAGAAGAGATTATCTTGAGAAAGTATGCGCTTTCTTTTTGTTAAGGATAGCTGCAATAACTTCCGTACACAGATTAGGAACACAGATAAATGAAAAGCCAGGGATTTTCAGGCACTAAAAATATCTTCTACAGCTTGAACTTGACTTGGTAGTCCCAAGTTGTGTTTTAATGTTGCTGCTTATTATACTTATATTTTATTTGCTCCTTTCCTATCATCTAATAAGGAAACTTAAACTGCAAGGATAAAAAAGACAGAGAGGAAAAGACATACATAATGTAATTCATACAAAAGTGCTCTAAGTGGCTCATTTAGATATAGTTTTGACATATGGGCTAAATTAAGACTTTAAATAGTGCAATACATCTTTTAATGCAAAAGAAATAGTATAAATGGGACTCAATTAATGAGCGGAAAATGTAAAAGACATTCTGGAAAAGCTATAAATTGCTTACTAAAATAAACCAGCAAAATTAATAGATAATGACTCTTGCAGCTCACTGTCATGTCCTCTTAACCACAACATCCATCAGAAAAAAAAACATGCTTAGACCCAGTTATTTTACTTATTGAAGCTGCATGAGTGAACACTCTGATGAGGATAATTGAAAGTCCCTTAAATTGCCAACACAGAGGTATATCAGGACTACAGATACAAAAAAAGGTTAATCCTTCCCATGTGTTCACGCATGGCTCCCTACTTCTGAAGTAAAAAAGAGGCATCTATCAGCAAGGCATGAATCCTCAGGGTGAGGGGATGGCTTTTGGTCTCTGCTCCAAGCAGGGCCTGCCTGCCTCCCAGGCTGCTGCCCCTGCGAGAGGAGCTGGCCTGCAGATGGATGGCGGGGCAGTGGCACAGCAGGCAGCCCGGCGGGAACAGGGAAAGGCAGAGAGAGGCGGGCAAGGGGCAGGTCCCTGCCTCATCCACTGGCACTGCTGTGACACTTTTCCTCCCAGGGAGGAGGGCAACGAGGCAGCAGGACACAGTACCATGTGTTTCGCCACAAAATGATTAAGACAACAGAAGTTTTTATTTCCTTTCCTGTAACTGTTGATGTTACCGCTATTGCCATCTTCTGAGATAAATTATTCATTTCAGGCTTCAGCAGTTTTATTTCATGCTCACAGAGGAAAAACTGATGAGGTGTTGTGATTATTTATATTACTGCTGGGGATGGTGACTTTAACGCTGACATTCAAAACCGATGTATAGTTCTGCTTTACAAAAGGTACATGGGATAGTTACCATGTCATCTTTGATTAGTGAGCTGCCATTTACCTCCTCAAAGGACAGCAATTGTCTTCTCTTTTTTTATTATACAAGTATGAATAGTGCAAAATATTTAGATGTTTTCTGCTCTTTGATCTACTTCTATGAAGACTTTTTCTTGTTACAGTATTTTTAATTGATTTAAGATAACCTAGCCCTTAGCAGTGCCCTAGACTCCAATGAAGTTTTGTGTATTTTTACTTATCTGATGTCTGCCATAACTGCAATTCTAATGATTTTTTTCTTTTCTTTTCCTTCTTCATACTTATTGTACACATGATACTTTCTGATTAATAATTTATATGTAATTTACTATGACATTCTTTCTGAGGTTGCTAGATTGCTAGAATGCTCTCACTTATTGTCTAGCTTGTTTGTGTCTTCAAATAATTTTAATTTTCCCTATTAATTCTTTTTCCAGTTCTCTTTTGCACACTTTTGGAACTGGTCATCTTTCTGATATTTTGAAGAGGGGCAGCAGAAAACAGAAATTTTATCAATAGAACTAAACCTGACACAATATGCTCCACTTTCAGAGTACTATTTGTGATCCAAAGGATCCTTAGTCTGAAACTTGGCAAATGATAGAGGAAGCTGCTCTGGAGAGGAAAGGTGGGCCATGGCCTTCAGTAACTTCAAATGGCCATATACATTAATATCTGTCTTCAAAGTGTTTCAGATTTGAAAAACTCATCTTTTCACTAAAATTTATCAAGCTAAAATAGTCACATAATTTCTAGTCATCTTGTAAGCCATTCAGCTTGCAGTGGGCATTGCTGGTGTTTTAAAAATGATGGTGTCTTTGGCAGGGAACACGAGGAATGTTGGGAGAGGGAGGGATGGAGGGCAATATTTTTGTGGTGATAACTGGAGCAAGTTTAAATTTAGAAAGAAGCATGACAAATTATATGTATCTGATCACATGCTTGGATATATTATCATCTGGAGACAGAACTGTCAAAAATTAAACACTCAGGATAAGCCTATGAACACATGGCATATGAAATCTTCATGTATACATCGATTTTCCATGAGCTGTAGATAAGATGAGGAAAGATGAAGTCACATATGTATATTTACTTTCTGCATACATGCATAGACCTGAACCTTTTTATCTGCAGTTTATCATAGCCAGTTTAGTTTCATCATTTTGCTTTAGTTACACTTTAATAATTTCACAGATAAAGCAAACATGCATTTTTCTGTTTGTTTTGGGTGTTTCATCAAACTAAATAATATCAATATTAATTTTGATCATTTACACAATCCCAGGGATAAACAATGCAGTGATTTAGATGTAAGATGACAGAGTGGCAAAGCATGATTAAGAGAAAATATTGGAATCAGACTGGAGAGAATGGAGAGAAAATGCAAGTTTCTTTACGGGAATTTAAAGATCAAAATGAGGGTAACATTTCAAGCAAATTGATAGAGAATTGGATACAGATCACTATATCTGAACATTTTTGAACCACTCAGGCAGTAAGATTATGCTATGGATAAGGCTATAGATCCACAGAACTGAGGAACATCTCACCAAGCAGAATATTTTGAAAAGCCTAAATCAGTTATTGTGGTGTTTAATAAAGAAGAGCCTAATCAAGAAAGGGCAGTCTATTACAATATATTACTTTTTTGAAATACTGAAATCTGCTGAGAACATAGGAAAAAAGGAGAAGCATTATATGAAGAAATAGGATAAAATATGTACTGTGATCTTCATAGGCACAACAAAAAAAAATAATGAATGCCATTCTTTATGAGACAGCATGAGGATAGATATCAGAGGAATGAATCTAGCAGTGAGAGTAGGTAAGTGTTATTTCTTGATTATAAATTGGTAGGCATTGAGTTAGGGGTGATTTATACAGGAGTTTACAATGTGATTTACCAAAAAAATGTTTGAGGATGATGGAGGTCTAGATGCAGGAGGGAAGACATGTAATAACATTTGGCTTTTAGGCCAAACTATTGAAACAGATATCTGTCAGCAATGTTTTAAGTTCAGATGATTCTACCTTTTGGTAAAGGAATAACCTAATGATGCCTTAAGGTCCATCCCAGTTTTATTTTCTATGACACCAGGGGCCCGGGATATGAGGTTATCTTAACATCATGTCTTTAAAAGTCAAAAGGCTGCTGCAACAATTTGTTCCAAAAGTCAGTTTTCAACAATGTAATAATTGTCCTTAGCCAATCTTTCTACCTATTATCCAAAAGTTAGAGATTGATTTATACTGCATGGATGACTGTATTTTCAGTCTTCAGTAGTTTTTAAACCCTTTGAATGAAATGTGGAAGGAAGGATCTTTTCTTTCAAAATTTATTTCTCTATACTTCTCTGAAATCTTTTAAGTCTTCCTATGTCACTGGCCTCAGAATGTGTCTTTTTTTTCCCATATTCTTGTGCCTTTGTAAGCTCTCATCAACATCAGATAGCCTGGCATCAGATCTGGTATAAAGACAGTGATTTTGATTCGCACTAGTGACTACAGCAGGTGGATCTCAGATGAAACTCTGTTCCCATTCTGATTTGATTATAAAATCTGTAAAAACATAATGCTTTGAATGCTTCCTAGATCATGAAGACTGTCTAGAAAGGGCTAACCTCAAGTTTTATGTTTACATCCAATCTTTGTTTCTGAAAATCAGTGAAATAGAACAAGCAATAATTTTTCTTCCTTCTGAGAATTTAATTCAGTTCTGGATTAAGATTAATAAAAACATTCCTGAGGCTTCAGATGCTGGCTGTCAGATAGAAATTACAGTTTTAGGAATCTGTCATTGCATGTGCTATTCACTCCTAAACAGAATGAAGTAACTATGTCAAATCAACCAAACAAAAGAAAAAGCTGGGCAATTTGCTTCACATATTTGCAAAAATATGTCTATTTTTACACCACTAAACATTTGAGTGGAATAGTGATGTCAGAGCATGAGGTTGATCTTTAATATGCAAGTAAATTTATCCATTTTAAGCAGAAGACCTTGCACTACTCCCAAATGCTTTTTTTGCTCGAAGATAAATAGCGTGATGTCACTTATGGAATATCCTAAAGTTCTTTACATCAACAAAAGTTACTATCATAGGTATTTGAGTAAATTTTAACTTCACATTGAATTATTATTTATGTCATCCCTGCAGATATATGACTCCTCTACAATGTATTTTCATTAAGATTTAATAGGTTATTCCTAATGAGTTGACTTCTTTCTTTCTTTGCATCTTTTTCCCCATAGTAAAACTTGTTACTAGAAAAAAATAGTACGCCTCAGTGATATGTTTTTTTAGTGAAGAGTGTGTTTCTGAGCTGTTAGCAGAGCAATACTTAGGAGATAATAACTCATAAAGGTTGGAGTACTCTATTTTTCATGTGGTCGTATAATAAGAAAAACATGACAGGCTGGGAGGAAGAACCTTGAAGTGATAGCTACCTGAATAGAAATGAAAAATGGAGGGAAAGAAGTTGAATGACCTTGCTCAGTCAAATGTGTGTCATACTCCCAGATCAATGATCAGTTCTAGCAGGACACAGGCACTTGCCTTAGTGACCTCAACTTGCTAGTGCTGGTGGGAGTCAGTTACTACTGCAAAGAACAAAAAGAAGAGGTGGACTGATAATAAATAGCAGGGAATGGGTGGAGAAAAAGAAAACAGTTGGATAGAAATATCCAGACAACATGAATCCTTGGAGAAGGACAGTTGGCCCAGTAAGTGTCATATTTGCTGAGGTTCTTTCTTTCTTTTTCTCTTTCTTTCTTTCTTTCCTTCTTTCTTTCTTTCTTTCTTTCCTTCTTTCTTTCTTTCTTTCTTTCTTTCTTTCTTTCTTTCTTTCTTTCTTTCTCTTTCTCTTTCTTTTTAAATTTTTTGTGCCATTTCATGAGGCTTTGTTTTTTTCTGACAATAAGCATATTTCACGTTTATGTACAGCCTACTATGCTTTCTGAATAGTAAAAATAAGAATTATTCTGAGAGAGAATAATTGAATTCAGCACTTACGTATCACTAACACAAAAGTCAAACAAAAAATTTAGCTTAGCTATGCACTGCAATACTCAACAAAGAAAAGGAAATTTGCTTTGCAAATTGACTAAAGATTGTATCAGATACAAGATGAAATAGTGAAACTCTTATTCTGGGTTTCAGTAGACTGTGGGTCTTTTTGAACTCCAGCATTGTCTGGCAGATAAGTGAATAGTAAACTTGTCCCAATTTCCTACATTGTCTAATCTCTCCATTGTGGGCTTGATCCAAAGCAGAAACCTCATAATTAACATACTTTTTACATGAATTCCATTTTAAAGGAAGATCAGAAACTAAGGAACAATTCAATATGTGAATATTTAATTGCTTCCTGTGTGTAAATTGAAAGCAACCACAAAAGGAGTGATCTAGCTTAATGAAGCATACAGTGATGATAAAATTTAATAAAAACATGTTGATATTGATGAAGATAGTGATAAAGACATAAAGATATGAAGATAGATGTAAAGTTATAAAGATAAATTTAAAAATAGACACATTTCTTCTATAAAAGAGAGTTTTCTTCTCCCATGTGTATCCTATGAGAAATCTCATGGGAAAAACCCTCAACTCTATTTTGAGGTCCAAGATGGGTTCTAATGTTAATATTCTAAAATCCCTTATATTTTCAGCCTGCTTTCACATTAGTCTCTAATTCTCCCTTGCTTTCCACTCTCTTGAACATGATGCTCGAAAAGAATATTTTATTTCAGCATAAAGAAAGGTTTCCCACTTGAATGCTTTATATTGAAGAAAATACATATCCATGTAATTCTGCTTTCAGAATATAATCATGAATACTGTACATGCTTGTTGGGTTTCTCTAATTGAGAAAATATGAATAAGCATGAGCAAGGGCTATAGTCTTCTTTTAAAATGTTCGTATGGGTGATTTGCACATTATATCTTTGACTATCTCTTGGTCTTGTCTTTGGTGGTTATTCCTTCTTTTTCTGCACTCATTAAATAGAGACAGCCTCATGTAGCACTGGGAGATTATGCCCTCTGCCAAGCAGCATGTCTCTGCCCTGGAGGATGCTGAATAGTACATCTGAGACAGTTAGGAGGACAGATCAAAATCTATGCTTTTGTTGGATTGCCAAGGGTAC
>WEIT01013020.1:1451-11599 GCA_013389985.1 Dryoscopus gambensis
CTTTAACCTACTCCGAAAAAAAAAAAAATCAGACCAAGCTAGTTCAAGATACATCCTTCACCACTGCTATACAGTGAAGTGTTTACTTTGTACCAAAGATGATGAAAAGCACTCATATATTCAGTTCTGTCATTTCTACAAGGAGGAAGTTAATATTTTTAAATGGTCCACCTGCCTTTAAAATGAACACAGATATGCTCTGAAGGCCGTTTCATTTACAAGCAAACCAGGTTTCAATTTCGTATTTAATTTCTCTACAAATCCCATGAAAAACATGGTGGCAATAACACTGTGATGTATCAGAGCAGCAAAGATGCTTTCTTTTCTCCCTGATGTGCAAAACAGTTTTAAACATGGTACTATCTTCAAAACACATTGACTTAAATGTCAAAACTCTCTCAATGTACATTTCGGCTCTCTCACTATTTTTAATACATTTTTTCTTCATTAAACACTCCAGTTCAGGCAGCTAAAAGAGTAGAGCTGAGAAAATTACCTTGAAGTGAATAATATCCCTGTATTTATAAATGGTACAAAGTTCCTGCTGTTTCATATTCATTTTTCAACCCTACTAAAGCCAGAATATGTTTAAGACAGTATATAGGAATAAACCCTGACTGTTACTATTGAGATGTCAGAGGAGAACAATAGCATTTTACTTTGTAAAAACTCTGGTTTTTATAGATGTGGTCATACAAGTATAAAGATGAAACAGGTTAGTGTAGATTAGAACTAATATTTAAATCCCAGTAGATTACAATTTAAAAAAATAGAATGAAAATTTCTAAAATACTCACTTGATTTGTCTTCTAAAGTGACAATGCCTTGCTTATTGACATTGTATACATTTTGAACTATATGTTTTGAATTCACAAGTTTTGTGTCTAAGACTTCATCCAGAGAATCCAAGCCTAAGACCTTTTGTAATCTGCAAAAATACATAAACACATAGTTCATACACTATCTAATCTGGAAAAGGCAAACATGAAGTATTAGGACACAATTTGGATAAAAGAGACCTCCATCTCATACAGAACATCTCCAGCTGGATGGCAGCCATAAGGATCATTGAGTAGAACTCCTGCTCCTCACAAGACTGCCTAGATTCATAGAATATCCAAAGCTGGAAGGGACACACAAAGATCAAATCCTGGCCCTGCACAACCCCAAAAATTATACCACATGCCTGAGAGCATTGTCCAAACACTTCTTGAATTCTGTCAGACTTCGGTGCTGTGACCATTTCCCCAGGGAGGGTGTTCCAGTGCCCAGTCACCCTCTGAGTGAAGAATCTTTTCCTCATGTGGAGTCTGAACTTCCCCAGACACCACTTGATTCCACCTCCTTGTGTCCTGTCGCTGGTCACCAGAGATCTTCCACATCTTCCCTCACTGCCACCCTGGAAACTGTAGGCTACAGTGAGGTCACCCCTCAACTTCCTCAAAGCTTTTGGTGACTGTACAGCTCTTTGCTCTATCCAGATCTTGCTGCAGGCCGTGTCTACCCTTGAAGGAGCCCAAAGCTTCTTCTAACCTAGAATCATCGGCAAACTTAACGTATGTTCAATTCCTGCATCCAGATCATTTATAAAAAATAGAAAGTGCACTGGCCCTAGCCTGGAGCCCTGCAGAACGCCACTGATGTCTGCTCATCAGACATAACCACATTTACTGCAATCCTTTGCACCTGACCCATGAGCCAGTTGCTCACCCAACAATATTAAATACTCATATAGCCCCTTGCTGGACAGTTTACCTACAAGGATACTGTGAGAGACAGTCCAAAAGCTTTGCTAAATCCAAAACAACCGCATCAACTGGCTTCCCGTGAACAACTAGATGGGTGACCTTGCCATAAAGAAAACTGAATTGGTTAACCAGTAGTTTCCGCTTCTGAAACCATGCTGGCTATGACCAATGACTGTGTGTCTCTCAAATGTTTTTTATTAACTCCCAGAACAAACTTTTCCATAATTTTACCAGCACTGAAGTGAGACTGACAGGCCTGTAATTACCAGGCTCTTTGTTCTTTGCTTTCTTAAAATTGAGAAGATATTTGCCAGCTTCCAGAAAACTGGGGCCTCTCCAGACTCCCAAGATAAATGAAAAAAACTGAGAGAGATCCTGCGATAATATAATCCAGCTCTTTCACCCTGGGATGAATCTCACAGGGCTTCATAGATTTAAGCACATACAGCTGGAGAAGAAAGTTTCAAAGAAATTCAGGGTCAGCCTTGAGTCTCCCTATTCCCACAGTCATACTCTTCCAACACAGAGCTCTGGGAGTCTCAGGGTCCATTATCAAACTTAGAGAGGCCGTGGCTTTCTGCCACATGAATACCATTGCTCCCTGATCAAGCTGGCGTGGTTTCTGCACCCTTCCACACAATCTTCTGTGCCAACCCTGTTTGCCCACCCTGGTCTTTTAATTGATAGAACTGTATAGGGGCCTTTATGTGAAGGAGGGACTTGGCCACCATTGCTCCTGGTCCCACTGCCCAGGTCCCGTCAGCTGCTACATGTGAGCTCCAAGCTACCAGAGGGTCTCTCCACTCCCCTCAGGTTTCCCTGGTTCAGGAAACCCAGGAGTACACATGCACTAAAGCACTCTGCTGCCCATCGTGCTGTCACCAAAGCCTCAGCACTGAGTGCATTCACTACATTCAGATAATGTGCTGGGTTTACACTAAAGTGATCATTAGTAAGACCTCAACTATGCTTGTAATACCTGCTAATGTATATTATTTTTTTTCTCTGCAGAAATAGTCCAAAGCAACAAATAACTTTGCATAGGATATTCCTTCTGAATATAGTAAAGAATACCTGAATCTCAAAGCTTCAGCACTCAATTAGCTACTCCATTTGTCTCATAGAAAGTATTGTACTTGCCATTGAAAGGTTTCATAGCACTTCTACATAAGTGCTTCTATTTCATAGCAACAAGAAAAAGAGAAAAAAGTGATTAAATAAGACAAAGCCCACACAACAAAGACTTGTATAACACAACATGCAAAAGTCAAAAAGTACTAAGCACAGTAAAGTTTTTTTTTTTGCAGACTTTACTTGCTGATTTTGTTAGCCAAATAACAAGTGGTAGAGTTAGTCTAGACTAAAGACCATGGCTTTGAAGGCAGCGATGAAAAGTGAGTGGGTGAAATTACAAGTGTTACCAGAGAAGACAGACAAGACTATTACCTACAGTTTTACTATAACAGCAAATGACTCATAAGTACACTCACCGTGACAAAGTCATGGATTTCCATATCTCTTCTATATTTGTTTGTGTTAGCTCTCTGCGGAACATGAGTTTGCATGCTGGTACTTCCCCGATAGCTATGCTGTGTCGCTTGTACCACATCTCAGAGTTCTGAAATCAGAAAAAATCTCTCCTCATTAACTGGTGGCTTTTCAAGTGTTAAACAGTATAAAACATTTATAGTACAGCATTTCAAGTGTTCCTAAATTCCAGTAAAGTCTTCAGGATGCAAGTAAGTGTTTGTGTTTCAGAGAAATTAAGCATTTTCTCAGTCTCATACACGCATCTTTTCTCAATTCCATTACTTGCCCAAAGATGAAAAATTATGTTTGTCAGAATAGCCATTAAAGTTCAGGTGACAACGGCCTTTAATCCTGTGTTCAAGTTTAAGATTAAACATCTGTTTATGGAAAAGTTATTGGAGAATTTTAAGATGAGATACCAAAGAATTAGAAATAATTCATCCTTGTTCAACATATACTGACAATAAATAAACATTGAGTTCAATAACAGGTTCACTATATAAAGAAAGTAAAAGCAAATAGCTATGTCTGAAGGCACCCAACAGATCTAGTCCACCATTATAACAGTGTAAAGTAAAGCTGAGAATGCAGAAGACCACTATCCTTTATGCAACCTTCACATCCAAGCTTGATGCTTGAAGATGGTCATCAAGGTATCAATGGGAGGACATACACTGCAGCTTGTATCAGCAGTGTTCTCAAGGCAAAACTCCTAATCATTCCAGTTCTTTGATTTACACTACGGAGCAACGCTGAAGGACATTAAAAGTATTCCTTGTGATCACAACCAAACCACAAAATGCACTCCAGGAATGCACTTAATTACTTCAAGCACTAATTGTCTGTTATTCCATGGCAGATGAGACTAGAGCTAGTTGGAAGCAAATAGCAAATTAGAGTCTGGTCTTCCACATCAGTATTTCATGACACAGACAGCTCATCAACCGACACACAGACAGTAAGTGCTCAGATGGGTGATGAAGCAACTCAAGGTGCCATGATTTTCAGCTGTCACTTCAGCATTCCAGTGGAGGCAAGACCTAATTATAAGAGGCAGCAAGAAAGAAGATAATACCTTTGCCTCAGTTTCTTCCACTTACAGTCCACTATATTAATCCAAACTGCCAGTGGAAGAGATTTTGAGCTATGCCAAACTCTCCGCTGTTGCATCTGAGTCAGATGCAGAGGTAGACTTTTGATAACTCTTATCAGGCCAGGATGCCTGGATGGAAATTTAGAGCACAGTTGGAGGCTGTAACATATTACACCTTCAAGAAATACTTGCTCAGTGACTAAAATACTCTATTCTCTTTTCTTGTCTTTGGCATCATCTTTTCTTCTGTCTTAATCTTCTATGTACTACTAAGTTCTAAGGACCATGTTTTTCCTCTTCAGAAGCTTGTTGAACATGAGAGCACTTGATTTGCACACAGTTGGACTGTAAACATGGAATAACTATTCAGAACACTTAGGTGTCCAGCAAACTGGTAGGAGCTACTTTTCCAGATAGACTATGGTTCATCAAGAAATCCAAGGCCAGTGTCCTGCTCTGAAGGGCAGTAATAAAAGGGCAAAAATCATCAATCCCAAGTTTCACAAATTATGAGAACACACACATATAAGATACACTGAAGGAAGGGCTTAGAATATACATAACTTCAGAAGCCTAGTCTTTTACTATGTCTAGGTGACCAGAGTTGATACAATTTTGGTTTACTAAAAAAAGCAGTTTTTTCCAACAACTTTACAGAGGCTGAATCAATCCAGATAAGTATGAGGCGGGATGATTTTCCAATCTTATAAAGGATAACTGAAAAATCAGGACCGTTTCTCCTTAGCCAAAACATATTTCTTTTGAAAAAGGAAATGGAGTCACTAACAGTGTTATAGCAGTTAGGAAGGGTGTAATACTGTATATACTCTGATACATGAAGCATCCAAATAAAGAGTTACAGTATGACTATTTTGTCTTGCAATATAATAAATGCCCTGATGGAATTTGAGCAAACTGGAATGAAATATGCAAAAATATACCCATGCTGAACTCAGATTGCTCAAGACATTACAATGTGTAGCAGAAAGAACACTCAAAGCCAAATACTCCAGAAAATTGTAAGAACAACTTTACTTCACAAAAGTTTAAAATAAAAGTATTTAGCATTTAATTTTATAACCAAGTATTTTGTGACACAGTATAGAGGTCATTCGTTCAGTTTTGCTTTCCAAATACGCTTTTGTCTGGGGGAATAAAAACTGGGTGCCTTACCACTGTGATGGATTTCACTGGAATGTGTTCTTGAGAAGTGCCAGCCTTCGGTTCATTCCAGTCTGGAAATTTAATTACTTCCTTTCCACATGATTTCTTTGGATATGACTTCAGTGGTGAGGAAGGAGGAAATCTACAATTAGAGAACATTTTTAAAGTCTCTGAATGCCACCCTAATCCCTATTTACCAATGCAAAACTGTAGTCAGCCTTCACATGCAAAAATACAACAAATGCTTTGGACATTCACAGCCCAACTTAGTTCCCTGTAGACTGGTGTTACATGGTATGTAAAACATCCTGAAGCGTCTTGTTTAGCCTCCAGCTGCTGCTCCAGAGCAGTGCAGGTCTTTTGTACCTCCCATGACATAGCTGAGCCTTGAGTGACTGCCTGGTATCCCAATGCATCTCATAGACCACCAGCTGTCTATGCATAGACAATGACAGAGGTCTTCATGAGAAGATTGATTCTGCTGAAAAAGCTGTGGGTATGTTTTCCCCCATGTGAAGTGCATTGTTAGCATGCATTTTCTAAAGCAAAGCTACATAGATGAGTCACATGACTTACACTTGGATTTAGTTAGAGTGCATGCAAGTGTCCACACAAAGTTTTGTCCACATTACCACATTCTTCTGTGTTTACATGCTTTCTGTGCGAAGATCATATCTTGCAGCTCTTTTCTGGTGTCTTTTTCCAGCTGGTTTTGTAGGTAACTATTTGACTCCTTAAGGCATTTCAAGAAGTGCCTTGAAGAAATTAGCAGAAATAAGCCCTAAACCAGCCCTTGTAGAAAAGGAGGAAAACAAACTATCCAGCTTGACCAGAATCAAATTACTGCTAAGCTTAGGTCGGAGCATGTACAAAGGAATTAATGACAGCATATCAGTAAGACAAATCAGTCAGATGGCAACGCCTCTTCAGACTAGCCGAGATCCAATCTTGTCTGCTTTCACTCCCGGGTTTTAGATGCTGAGATTCCTGATGTGTCAAGAAACTGCTTAAGCCTCACTCTTTTAAATCAGAATGTAAAAGACAGATGTGTCTGTGGCACTGCAACAAGAGCTTGTACACTGCTGGATAGCACACATACATATCCTACCAGAAAGTTATGCTTGAGAAATCCTCAGGTTTCTCCAAATGTCTCCGTCCTCTAAAGGCACTTCAAACATTTAATAAATGTTTGATTTAAATTTGTATTGCAGTTTGGTTAGTCCAGTACTGTTACACTGCATGGGTTAAACACATTGATTGCTTTGTCCACACACACTAAGCACATTCCACAGTGCTGTTGAACAGCACATCTGCACGACACAGATATCACTTCTATCAGACAAACCCTCAGAACTAGCAGCAAGTACCTCACACTAATCCTGCAAGATTTACTCTGTTTTTTAAAACCAAACCAGATTAGATGGCAGATGTTCAGCTGTTGAATGTTCTCAACCATTTTTCAGATATTCATTCTTTTTTAAGAGTTTAATGTTAAAGTAAAATATAGCTGTGGACTTTTTACTTCGCCTTACACTACTTTCAAGTTTCCTGTTTCTTTTCCAGGTCTTCACAATTTTTAGCTTTGTGTCATTTGCTGCCCCGATTTGCAACCAACCAGTAAAATAGTACGTTCTTACAAGCAGAAAAAGGAGGTACATTCCCCTTTCTCAAGCAGCATTACAGCAAGGTCTAGATGGAGACAGATTAAAGTTACTCAAAGCAAAGAACTGAGGAGCACTCCAAGGCTGACACCTCAAGATCATTATTGTTTATAGCTAGCAATACTAGATTGGGGAGTTTATAAAAAGAGGAACTAGAGATACCTGTTTGTGTCCAGAACAAAAGGTACAGAATGAGGTCAACTAACACTGCTGTCCATGGTATAACAAGTATTACGGCTGAATTTTCAAAAGATTGCTATCAGTGCTAACACTTTTGCTTTTAATAGAATGGCTAAGTTCCAAAAAAAAGAAGTGAAAGCCCAACAGCTTCCAAAACTGTAACTTTTCATTCATTATTGTAGACTCAGTAAGTCAGGACACACACTTAAGTCTTTGCTATTTTTAGAAGCCACATTAGATCTCATCTTCACATTTAATACTTGCCAAATACTCTCACACAAATCAACTTTTGGCAACATTTCTTTTGCACGCTCTGTGGACAAACAAGAGCAGACAGCTACACTTACATGTGAAGTTAATGAATAACACAACTGTGAACCACATTATATTAGCACATAAGTTTATACAGAAGGTATGAAGTATGTCAGTATTTCCCGGGTAACCACTGCCAGCAGAATTGACTTGTACCACTGCCTCCGTCAGCGCTGTGAGAAAAAACCCCGTATTTTACACATAGCATTAGGAAAGTCCACCAGAGGGAGCTGCCAGGACATTGAATACATTAATAAAATAGGCTGGAAAACAGACGTTTAGCTACTTAAATAGGAGAGAAGCATATTTTGGTACTTAAAGCCGTGAGTAACATACACAGGTTATTTATGCACCAAGCCAAGTGAGAAAAAAGCTGGCTCCAGTTCAAGATGCATGAAAGGCATGCAGTTTTAATCGAAAAAAGTTCAATTAGTAACTTAGTTAGCTTTTCTATGGGAGGGGGAGAAAGAACATCACAGCAAAGTATATAACAAAAGAGTTCTCTTGTCCAATAGCAGATCATTAAACAGAGCATCTAGAAAATAAAAAGAACAGAAATATTTCACCCAGCCAATTTCCACAGCCTGCAGCTCAGTAAAGTCATGACTGAAAATACAAAGAAGTAAAAGAACAAAATAATTTGAATATGTACACGTGCTAATGCAAAATAATCAAAAAAACGCTGCAGCCACATAAACACAACAAAAGCAAACCAAAGAAATATAGCATAACACCAGCAGTTATCAAAACACATATTAAATCTTTTGACAAGAGTTAATGTCCAGAAAAAAAGCGCAAAAGAGCAATAAAGCAAAATGAAAAATTGACTTCCTACATAGGAAGTGGGAATTCAGTATTATCTATTTTCCCAACGAGAATATTAAGAAATCATTACCTAAAAACTAATATGTAAAATTTATATATGTAATACTAGCTCTAAGTAGAAGCATAAACTTATTGCTAACCTATTTTGCCTAATGATTTGCATGAAGAGAACTGCCATTTCCTCAAAAGAAGGCTCACCATGATAAAAGTTACAATTCCATACTTAAAGTAGTGGTCATCTTTATAATACTTTTGCACCGAACAGGACACTATAAGGCGGTACAAATTCATAACCTGCAAATTCTGGACACCCAAATCTTAACTGAGGTCACAAGAGGTCAAAGAAGCCAGTCCAGTAATGCTAAGCTTTTATTACAAAGAATTTTCTTCTCGTCTGTTAACAAGCCATCAGCTGAGATGCTGAACAGGGATAAGTAAGCAACCATCCTTGAGGATAAGCAAATAAAGCTTTGTCTCTTGTACATCTACAAACCAAGAAGCATAAAAAACAGTTACATCATAAATGTCTTAGATTCAGAAAGCCTTTCTCTTCCCTCAGAAGAAGTAGAGACAGCAATCAAAGCAGTCAGGGGGTTGGGAGAGAAGGAGGACAATTGGGACTGGATGATCAATAGCATTCTCACTTCCACCTATGTGTCTTGATATGCGTGCTTTCAGCACCAACAAACCTGATGTCTGCCATCAGCAATTAGAACTCGACACCTTGTGAAAGCTGCAAAAGCTTTTGTTGATATTCAAAGGATGTCATAGAATAGAAGCGACCTTCAAAAATATTTTAAAACAGACAAGAACACTGAAGTCAAACATTAAATCATGACAGTTACCCATTAATAGGAAAATTAAAGTCTTTAAAAGGAAGGGGGAAAAACACGTCAACACCTTTTCAGAGGCATTCTACAAAAATATTTGTAAGAAGTGAGCAAGAGTTTTTATATCCTGTTTCCAAAAAAAATTTTTTTTCTACCACCCTATACAGGCTTACCGATATAAATGGCCATCATCTTCAAAGTCCTCTTTGCCCCACCTTCCTTTAATATCTTCGATAACATGATTTTTCAGGAATTTTTTAAGCAGCTTAACCGTTTGATCGCGAGTCACTTCTGGGCCAAAGTTTTGGTTAGAGCCAAGTAGCTCATGCAAACAGTCCACTGCCTCCGAGGCTTTGAAGCAGCGCTCGTAGCTCTTGAAACGACAGCGATGCTTCCGTAAGGGCATCCCAGCACGGAACAGCTCGATTATCTCATTCCACTGAGGAAGGAGAATAAAGCAGATCGTTACGGGAGCTCTTCTCCCATGTTTTCCTTCCGCAGCGCGATCAGAACGCAGCCAGCTCAGCAAGAACTACGCACTTTTTGACCATCCGCGTTCACAAGAACATCGAAACCTCAGCCCAGGGTTTAAACTGTCGAGACCCGAAAACAAACACCAGGTTTAGGAGGCTGAAATATTTAGAGCCCTGTACTACCTGGGGATCTACGGATACGTCTTTAGCCTCCCTTAGGTTTTACCGGGACAAAAGGCTGAACCTGCTGCTCCGCCCGGCCGGGCTCTGCGCGGAGCCAGCCCCGGGCGCCCCAGCCCCGCAGAGACGCGGCCTGGGAGCACCGGCCGGTA
>WEIT01013023.1:1366-28556 GCA_013389985.1 Dryoscopus gambensis
TGTCATATAACCAGAATAATACATGCCCTGGCTTTTCTTCTGCAAGTTCTGTTTGCCGTTGCTCTTTATGGTGAGTAGTGATTTGTACTGGAACTAACTGAGTACAGAGAGTGTAAAGTAACTTCTCCACATTTAGGAGCATTTTAGACCCAGTTTAGGCTGCATTTATGCAAGGGCTATGCAAGAAGTATGAGTGAAGCCCTTCAACTGTAAAAATGGATGATTCAGCAAACTATTGCTTATATGAGTCACACTTACTTTCCTGAGCAATTTTTGATCTTAATGACTGTCTATACCATCCTGAGAAAGCATTCTGAAGAGAATTTGTAAATGAAGTAACTCTGACCAAGTGCACCCCTTCTATGTCGGCAAACCCCAACGTATTAATATAACCTATGGTCAGCTTGTCTGGATCTAGCTGGCAGTTTATAAACTGGACATGTTCAGATCCAGGTTTGTCTGGCTACAACGAAAACTATACTTTCAGATTTTTTGTCCTCATACATAAGCCCAGCACTGGCAAATAAATCTGCAGCACAGAATGGTTTTATTTAGCAAATCACTAATTTATCATTGGGACAATCTACCAATTTCAGCAGTTTGGCTGGTGACCTAACCTTTGCATAGAAACCCCAGGTGAAGGAATTGTTTTGGATCTCATGCATGAAAGCATGAAAGGACAGGAAAGCCAAGAGAAAATGTTCAGAAATTGCTTTAAATGCTTTTTAAGGGCCAGATTTAACTCTTTAGTTGAAGAAAAGCATTCTATGGTTGTCATATTTGTGAAATGCTTTCTGGAATGACCTCTATGTGAATTAAATTCCCAGATCAATTGCTGTCTCCCTATGAGTAAAACTCATCAGCTGAAATTATGGAAATTACGGTCTTTTTTTTTCCTCAAATAGCAGTTTTCTATGCAGGTCATAAAAAGTTCAGTCCCAAATGAGAAACTTTTTGAAGATTGTGTCCAATTACAAACCAGTAATTTAGGTCAGCATGAGTATGCGGCCAATTTGTAAGGCAAGATGATGCAAGGACTGGGTAAGAGTTTACTGCAAAAGTGGTATTTTTTCTTAAGTAAACTTAACTTTCCAAGGTTGATTACTTCTATATTTGTTGAATTATTTGTCCTAGTAAAGAACACTGCCCAGTCTAAGATTCTTTAGTTTCTTATCTACCCTATTTACATAATTGGCAATGACCTGCGTGGACAGAGCAGTAACAGAACCATTGCTGTCCTGTATTGAGAAGCGTCTGCCAGACCTGCATATTGTCTTTTAAAAGTGGAGGTACCTGTTGGTTAAATAATGCTTTCCTTAACAAATTCCAGTCTTAATACTACCAATATGCATACCAAATGTGGAAACCTTTTAAAACCTCTGACTTTCCGTTTATATGCCCGATCACAGACTAAAGGTGAACAAGGGTATCCATTTTACTGGAAGTCATCAGATAGATACTCTGTGCTATATATCACCTAGTAAGTATGTCTGTCATAGTGAATGGATAATTACTTGGATGGCAACAACTGTGGTCCCGTCCCTTTTGATATCCAGAAACATTTTTAGGTTGATATCCAGAAAAATATTTTGGTTTTGTACCTGTGATGAATGGCACAAAAATCTTTTGCTTATATTCAGTGCAATCTTTAGGGGTCTGATCATGATCGCTATAATAAAACTCTAGTACTACAGAAACATTTCACCAGTTTATCTCATAATACTTTACAAAGAAGTACAGTTTAACACTGTTTTATAGCTGGAGAAATTGAGTGTGAGAAAGATAAAGTGACAAGACTGAAGCCATGAAAACAGCTAAGCAGAGACAGAAAACAGTTGAAGCTGTCTATATGTAGTACTTTAGCCACATTAATGAAGGATTTATATAATTTTGAATAGAAGAGATTCAAACATTGGGCTCTGCTCTGAGTTTTGGAATTTTGAGTTGTGACCTCAGCTGGGATCAGTCTCTAACTTATTTATGGTTATTTAATACTAGGCTATTCTTGGAAGAATGGAAATATACGTATTTTGGCTTATATATTGACTAATACTGAGGCATGCTTGGAATCACAAAGAAGAGAGGCTATCTCAAGAGGGATGTGAACACAGCTAAAAAAAGTCTTTGTGTTTACTAAATTTGGGGGCTAAAATAACATCCAGTCTCATCAGAAGGTGGCAGATTATGTTCTCCTCTAAGTGAACTGATTCTGAAAAAGAGCAAAGAGTGGACAAAGAAAATTTTTCATTCAGAGAAGTTAAAGGACCACTGGTTAAACTCCACATTTCAGGCAGAGATGAATATGACAGGAACACACCTGCCTTCTCCCAGAGAGCTGTTCATGCCAAATCTTTGGAAAAGGGGAAGCCAAACATTCTGTATCCACTGAAGCTACAGAAGGAAAAAGAAAAGAATTGTCTTCCTATAAAGCCTATCAGTAGTTAAAACTGTTTTTTCTCACTGGAGTAGTGCAGATCTGCTAATCTGGCCTGCAGGTCAGTCAGCGTCATCACATAACAGATGAAAAATTCAGAGACTACGCAAACTATAATATCAAGTAGAGAAACTTGATTTGTGGCCTTCATAAATCCAGTCTTCTGTTTAAACAAGAAAACAGCTTTTGGATTGATTATCCATGCCAAGAAGGGATTTGGAAATACCAGAGTAGAAACCTCCAGCATTGCTCTAGTTCAAAAAGATAATGGTTAAGTAAACAGAATTTTCAAAGCAAGAGCTTTTCTTTTCATAGCAAATAAGCACTTAATCAGGCATGTAAATGGAACAGAGGCATCTCAGGTATTTTCTGAAGGTAATTTAGGGGCACTTAGGACTGTTGTTATGTGCTCAAGTTGGTACCCTGACTAGATTTTTAGAAGTCATCAAAAGAGATTTTGAGAAACTAGATAAAGATTCTTCAGAGCTACACAGAAAACTGAAGGTCATCATGGAAATGCAAAAATTGCTAGGAAGAGCTTCAGATTTATTTTTCGTTGTTATTGTTTTCTAGTCCCACATTTTAGAAATATGGAAAGAATCATGCTAAAACTGAAAAAGCATAAGAAAAATCACAGAAGAAGCTGTGTCATAGAGAACTGAATTATGCATGTGTATGTTTGAAGTTCTATATTGAGAAAGAAAAGATGGCAATGAGGAACATGAGGAAGTACTGGGAAGAGGATGCAAATGTTCTGAGGGGAATTACTGTTGTTCATTTCTCTTCCTCAGCTGGTTGGTCTGGCTTCGAGTGAATTACTGAGAAGATGCATCACAAGTTATGCCTCTGTGGCTGCTAGAGTTGTGATTAAAGTGGACTTCATGCATGTAATTTGCTCTGGTCTGTTGCCAGAGCAGGGTTGGTTGGGAGGGACGGGTTCCTAGCTGGGCAGGAAGCATGGCAGGACGGGGACAACAGGGCTGCTGGAGGGGAGCTCTGCATGCTGGGTGCTCTCCTTCCTCCCCTCTGCCACCCACACTGCTTCTGAGGGGCTGCTCTTTTAGCCAGCTGACACAGGACCCCATTTGCAATCGGGACTCCATGGTCTTTTGGGTACTGTTACCTGAGAAGGGAGCAATGTGGATGTTCTCCATGGAAAGGACGAAGTGCGCTTGTTGTCTGCTAGTTCTCTAGTCAAAACATGACATAAATTCATTTGTGCTGCTGAGGTGTGACTTCTGAAAGCCACTTCATCATGTTCTGTCCCCTGCCATGTGTTTCCTGTCTGACAGAGGTCACCACCAGTTTCCAGCAATACTTAACAGGATACAGTTAGATATTTTTTCCTCTATATACTTTGAACATATTTAGAATAAACACATAAGTGAGTTCCCTCAGTTTTTTGTTTGTTTGTTTGTTTGTTTAAAGTGTTGCGGAGGAATATGATTGCATCTTCAAAACTGGACAAAATTTGCCGAACATGTTTTTTTTTTCAAATTTTGATTTATGCATCCATAAAAAGAAATTAATTGCAAAACTAACAGAATTTTCCTGTTAACTGTTCACATTTCCAAATGGAAATAAATTGCTTTCAGAGACTCCCTCAAATAAGTAAAACTAAATTCAGTGGATAGGTTGAATGATATGTTACACATTGCTTCAAATGGAATATATTTTGTGAAAAAAATGAATAATGAATATAAAAAAAGAGATAGACACAAAAATTTAGAGCCAGGCTGAGACTTCAGCCCTTACAATAAAGGCATGCACCACCAGTGTAGGATAATTCTGTGTTTCTTAAAATTACACTCTATTATATTGTGCCAATCAATTGCTAAATCTGCCATCAAAACCACATACCTCAGAAAGAGAATTTTTTTTTTACAGGCAGCAAACCTGTTATTTTCCTGACTTAAAGCCATATGGTCTCTCTCAGCCTTTCCTCTGCAGCACAAATTTGCTTTTAATATTGAGATTAATTCTCTGTTCAGTAAATACTTGTGAATCACACCTTTACCCATCTGTCATCCTGTGTCAAAAATGTGGCACTCCTGTATCTGCAAACATTTCATTCACCTTGGGTTTTTGAGTGATGCTCTCAGACTACATTTTCCACAGATTTTATTTTTATTGATTCTTCAGTTTCATGTCTATCTGTCTCGTGTTCAGTCTCTTGTGGTGAATGCAATGAAATGTGATTGTAATGGGTGAAGTCACCAGACTGCTGACCTGATTCAAGGTAGATTTTCTGAAAATAGGCCAAATGATCCCATTTTAATGAACAATAGATCAGAAACTGTCCTACACAGAAGCTCTTTGCATTGCCGTTATGTGGTTGTGCTTGTGAATATGTAAATGTTGCTTTAGATTTTGTAATTAACTTTATTCTGAGAAAAACTGATTTTCTGTCCACATGATAATAATGACCTTAGGTTTTTGGTAAAATAGTTTATAAAAGACAGGTCTATGTTGAATTTTGTTTATTTTTACAGTGTATTTTGACAGTGGTGAGTATGTTACCACTTCCAATCTCACACTGAGAGAAATAAGTAAGATTGCTATTTGAGGAGAAGACATTCCTTTTCTCTATGTGTGTACACAGGGCTTTCCATAGTCCTTGGTGATGGAGCTTGTAAAGCCAACTGTATAATAAGAGTAATATGACATTGGAGGAGATTAAGGAACATAAATCAACAGTGTTTTATGTTCCTGCTGACTTCTACTTTTTAAGAGATACAGGTTGGAACTAATTTGGCACCACACTTAAAATATCCCAAGACCTGCTCTTGTTCCTGTTTTCAGAAGTCTTGCCAGTGTTATGATAGAAGTAAAAATCACTGGCTTTACTTCCCATCCTTTTTTTTTTTTCTATGCAAAAGCTGCTGATATTTCAAATGACAAATCTAGTTTCCTCCAGTTCCCCAAAGAGGAAGCCTGACTTCAGTGAACATGTGAATGAGAAACTACTGCCAAATGGAAATGGTTTCTTTTGGGGTTAAAGCTTCAAGGAAGGGATCCTGTATTATCAGCACTGAGCTTACTACATAAGTAGTAGCACAAAGCCAGACAATGACCTTCAAATTTGAATATGCAGAAAGTACCTTTACTAGCAGGTCTCCCAACTCCCACAAGAAAAGAGGATTTGGCAGCCGAACTAAGGAAGTTCTGCTGTCACTCCCATGTCCATCAGACAAGGAAAAGCTCAGAGAGGTAAAAAAGGGTAATGTAAGTGCGTGCCAAGGTGGGGCGAATAATTTTAACCTATCCTTTCAAGTTCTGAGAGGAATCACTGGATAGATAAATTAAGTAGCAAGCCAAAAGAATAATTTTGTAACTCCTTCTACTTTGCTAAACCTGAAGTGGCAGGGAATCAGGACTTCAGCGTGTTTGTGAATTCTTAGAGATAAGGTCACCCATTAGGTTCACAGATAAAGCCTCTTGGTATCTGAAGAGGGGAAAATTCTTTTGTTCTAATGAAACAGCCTGCACTGTTTCTCCCTTATTTCTCTCTACGGGATTCTCCTCTGCAAGCTTTACTATGATTGGGATGCAAATTAAAAGACAAGGTGGGGGAACATAAATTATGACCTACGACAGAGCAGTTTAAAATAGAGTGAAATCTAAATACAGGTGTAAATAATAAAAAAAAAAGTATAAATAAAAGCTGAGGTCACATCTACTCTTCACAGTCATGTTGTTTTTATTGTGGGAGTGACAACGGACTCCAACAGATGCACAGATTCCAACTATGCTCATTGCTGCTCAAAGACAGAATATAACAGGTACCTGCTTCTAATTAGGCTTCTAAGTACAGCCTAATTTTATTCAGCATCTTTACTGAAGAACACTTTCTAAAAGAAAGTCATGTGTCTTTGAAAGAGGGAAGACACCATAGAATATTACATACTGTCACAAGAGGAATTGTGTCAGAAATACTTTCACTCATTCCAGTGCAAAAAGGAAAAGTTTATATTTATATCTTTATATCTTTTTCACCTAGATCTCTTTAGAGATCATGTTATTTGCAGTCCTCAGAAAAGTACTGTCTTTTTTAACGGTCTTTTGAGAAAAACGTAAATAGTTATAGAACAGTACTGAGTGGCATTAAAGCAAAAGTGTCTAGTGTGTTCTGAAAATCACTATATAATGTTTAGGACATTATATCACTATATTAATCATCTTTATTATCACAGAAGGAAGCATTCAATTAGAAACAGATGTCTTAAATTTCGAGTGACAGCACAGTAGACCACAGAGATTGGTAATATGAGAAAAAGCATAATGACACCCTTGTGCTGGGCTGGTATAATGTTGAGCACCAGGGCAACTGGGAGTCAGAGAAATGTTACTTGCCAAATAGTTTTTTTGCTTTAGTGGATACAGTTACAAGTAACTTTGAATGACAGTCTTGGCATATAAGTGGTTAGCAGATATTCATTCCAGAATTTAGGCAGCTGCCTGGTGCAACCCGATATATTTTGTAAGTAGTTTTCCATATAAAATGTCTCACAGAAGGCTTTACAGCTAATCATCCTTTGTATATGCACACACAAGAGGATACCAGTTGCAATATAATCCATATTTGGCATATAGAGACATAGTATAGGCAGAGGCAAATGAATTAGGATCTACTGTAAAAGTAGACACTCATAAACAGCAGCTAATTAAGAGTTTATCAGCATGTCGCTATGAATAACAAACCCTAGTATTTCACTAAAGCATAGTGGCGTGTGCAAGCTCAGCTGTCGTATCTTGTCAGATTGGAGGCTTATGCGAGGTAAGGCCGTGACACTGCACACAGCACTGTGCTGTACGTGGGAGTAGCAGGATACAGGATGACAGGATGGTTCTCCTGTAAATTCACATCACTGCTTACATTTTTCAGAATTAAACCCTTACAAAAATGCCTACTCTATACAACATTTTACCTTTAGTAAGGTAAGACACTGGGGACTTTGTCTTATAGAAATAGAAAGCAAAAACAAAGTGTAAGATATTAATATGAAAAGGTACCCTACATTATCAGAAGACAGATGCTTTCACAACACTGCAGAGGCAGCTGAACAAAGGAATGGTGTCTTTAACTGCTGCTAGGCATTCCACAGTGTGCATGTGCTGTGATTGTACCAACTATGTGAGCTTATCACTCAGAAATATGGCAGAAATATGACAGAACTAAAGTACTTACTATGCCAGTATGAAAAATATTCTTGTTTCCTTCAGCTTTCTGTTAGTCCTACAGAAGTCATCTTTTTCTCAGCGCAAAGGTGCAAAGATTGCACAGCAATGATTTGAAATGGATACTTTCTATTTAAGCTTCAGCTTGCGATCCCTCCATCATGATCACTAATTGTGCAGCTTAGGGCTCACTCTGAGTCTCACAACTTTGCAATATTGCTGAGAGGTCAGCTGGGAAGGAGTCAAAGTATCCTGAATGATCAGGGTTCAATTTGGCAGCTGCGAGTCTCTAACTGTCTGATATCTGTATCATTACAAAAAGTCTTGCTTCCAAGTTTCCTTATCTGTTTTCTCAGGATTGGAAGAAGATTCGTTACTCATACTTGAAATCCTTCAAGTGCCTTCTGCCTGGCTTCTGGATTGCCAAGGGCTTTAGACAGAAAGTGCTGCTGAAATCCAGAAACTCTGAGAGAATAGGAAAAGCCTTTGATCTGAAAAACTTTCCTAAAGAAAAGAAAGACACTTCCTTTTTTGTCAATGCAGAGAGTAGGCATGATGAAGACATTTGCTTTTTTAAAAGGGGAAATGTGATTCTGAGCTACATCAGAAACCCACTGACTGTAATTTTAATTGTTCCAACATTTACTAACATGGACCAGCTTCTTGCAGTCTCTATCAACTGCAAGTAGTGACCATCAAATTAAGCTATTTGCAGTAAAATTCAGAGCAGAAGAGGTAATAGGCCTGTGAAACTTGTTACCAAAGGACATTATGGATTCAGGCAATTTACAACATTTCAGGGAAAGGTTGTCTAAATGAGAGAGAGGCATATTGGTGGATTACTGCACAAATGGTATCAGGATTAGGAAGTCTTCAAATCTGAAAGAATCAAGAGACTGGGGAAGTGTATGTTTGATCCACTTTTACTGGGTTTTATGCATCTAGTTATGGATATTGTTTGAGATAGAATACGGTCCTAGACAAGCCCAAGGCTCTCATATAAAGAAATTTCTGAATTCCAAACTGCTGGTTTATCAAGATCTTCCAAATACCAGGGGATGCTGACAATATAGTCTTCCTGTTCTTATACTCTTCTGCAGGTCCCTGTTCTTGACCAGTGCTGGAGACAGGATGTGGGGCTACAGGGTCCTTCAGATCTAGTGTGCTAGGTCTAGAGCTCTTATGCTCAAGAACAGCAATCTAATTAGGGATACTACTCTTCCAGTCACCACTTTTATCAAGACTTTTCAGAAGCAGCTGCTGGCATATTTGACCACTTTTTGTCTCTCCAGTACTCTCTATGGGTCATTCCAGAAAAAGGAAGTAAAAACAGTACTTAATAAAATGACTGTGATCATGACTTTGTTCCACAGCTACAAAGCTTTGAACCCTCCCACTATTCACAGTCTCACAGAATATATAACCATTAGAATTGGTCTCAAAATTTTTGAGAACAGTTGTTTATATAAATAATTCTTTTATCTTCAAAAAATTTCTTTTTTATCTAAATATTGCACCTATGATCACAAATTTCTGCTTTTTATGTGGCTTAAAATAAATAAACAAATAACAATAGAAAAATCGCAGTAGGCCTTTTTGCTTAATTTCCTGAAAATACAGAAGTGGCTTCTTGGTGGGACTTTCCAGACGTATGTGCTTAAGACAGTTTTCTCTGAAACCACAAAAATGTCTCAGAGTTTATGTCTGTTTGTAATTGTACATTTAGAACATTTCTGATTCTCTGTTAGTCAGAACTTGATGAAATATTACAGGAAAGTGTGCTTCTTTTTTTTTTTTAATGCAAAAGCTAACAAAGGATGATCAAAAAATATCCAAGTCAGGCATCTAAGCTCTTTTTCAAAAGTGACTTTTCCATTCAGAAGCCCAAGTTACAATGAAAATTGAAGTCATGTATTCATGAAATGTTTAATCTAGGAAAAAAATGTTTTAAGTAATTAAATAGGTCTGTTTTCACACTTTACGAAATGTAAAGTGTCATCCATGGTCACCAACTAAACTCGTTGGAAAGTTCTTTTTTCTGCCCACATGAGTGCCACATGCAAAATGTATGGGAAAAGGTCTACAGACCTCACCAGAATGGGAATTTAAAACACAATTTTAATAATGACAGAACAGAGAGACTTGTTTTTTCACCATCTTCTACACTATGAAATTTATTAACATCTATGCTTAAAAACACAGTGAGTGGGAGAAAAGGTTTCTGAAGGCCCATGGTGACTCATAATGACTGTAAAGCAACAAGGTAGTAAATGTCCGACTTCAGCATTCTCTACGTATCACCGCTTTCGTTTCAAACCTGAGCCGTGGTGGAATGTGGCAGTTTCCCTTATCTGATGAGGTCTATGCATTTTTCATGTTACCCACAAACATGTTGCAAGTATGTTGTGGCCACATTTTTCTGATTTCATGTCAGACAATGGAAATCTAAAATGTGAGTGACAAACTTTGTCCTCAACACATGAGAAGCTGTTCTATATACTCAAAACTGCAAGTATTCTGCAATGTAGCTGCTTCCATTAGTCGTACGCATGTATTATTTCATTGAAGGAATGTAAAGGTTTTGCAAGGAGGCACAATTCTAAAATCATAGAATGGTTTGGGTTGGAAGGGACCTTGAAGAGCATCCAGTTCCCACCCCCCTACCATGACCAGGGACACCTTTCACTAGACCAGGTTGCTCAAAACACCATCCAGCCTGGTCTTGAACACTTCCAGGAGTAGGTCATGTAATTTTACCAAAGAGGTTGCTAAATTAAGTGGCAGGGATTTATTATACTAAATGTATAATACTCACTAGCTTGCTCCCGTAGTTTGAGTACATGCTTTCTAGAAAGTCTTTTCTTATGGATCCACTGAAAGGAGTTCCTGGATTCCTTTAATGAAAAGATATTAGACTATGAAAAGAGTCTGGATTTGAATGGGGAAATGGGAGAGTGTAGGTAAAACTTTAGAACCATATGGCTGTACAGTGGAAGAGCATAACAAGTGGCATTCTAGGGAACATTAATATCTATTAATCTAAGTAAGTCTGCATCTGATTTGATACATAAATTATGGAACAACCCAATGCCGAGTTTTCAAAGAGGATCACACAGAATACAATTTCTAAGTAAAGGCAGAAAGAAAGGAAGGAACTATGAGCCAGGAAGGAGAGCCATTAATGGGGGGTTTTTGTTGGTTTTTTTGTTTCTCTAAATAGCACAAGGGAAATAGCAGCTGAGAGAAGGAATTAAGTCTAAGAAGCTTTCAGGAATTGGCATGGAAATTGATCAGTTGTGAATGAATGTACTTTTCAATTTTTGGTACAATTTAATGGAGGAAGAAGTAAAAGCACAGTCATTTATGATTCTAATTATGTAGAAATGCTTACATTCATTTTGCTGTGTGCGTCTTTGGGCACTACAATATAAAAAGGTTATAGAGCTATTAGAGAGTGTCCAAAGGAGCGCTGGAAGCTGCTGAAGGGTCTAGAGAGGAAGACATATGTGGAGCATCTAAACAACTTGGCTTGTTCATCCTGGAGAAAAAGAGGCTGTGGGGAGACTTCATGGCTGTCTACAACTTCCTCATGAGGGGAACTAGAGGGGCAGACACTGATTTCTCCTCTCTCGTGACCAGTGACAGGACACAAGGGATGACATGAAGCTGTGTCAGGAGAGATTTAGATTGGATATCATGAAAAAGTTCTTTACCCAGAGTGTGGCTGGGCATTGGAACACGCTCCCCAGGGAAGTGGTCACAGCACCAGCCTGACAGAGTTCAAGTGTCTGTGCAAGGCTCTCAGGCTCAGGGTGTGAGCCTTGGGCTGTCCTGTGCAGGGCCAGGAGTTGGACTCAATGACCCTTGTGGATCCCTTCCAACTCAGGATATTCTATGATTTTATGATCTTTACTCTTGCTAGTTACCTCTAATTGCTGATAAAATTCCAAGCAAAACTTGAACAGAAGGTCAGGCCTCAGGCCAGAAAACTTGAACCATTTTTATAGATTATGGTTTCAGTCATGTTTCTAAGCATTTCAAAATATATGGCTCTGATTTTTGGGTTTTTACAAATATATTGGGAGGATTTTGTACAGAAACTGTCTAATTCATCTGTCATATGAAAGACAAAATTAAGTTTATTTTGAAATTGAGGATATCTTACAGTCGTATTCATGGAAAAATCATCTGATGTAATTAAAAAACAGATAATCTGCATTCAGAAAAATACAATGAAAGTTGGTCTTTCTAAAATGAATAAAGGAAAGATTTTCTTGAATTTGCAAAATAATCATTATTCAAGTATGTAATTTTTTCTTAGGTGTCTTGATAGAAAACTGTTTACAGGGTGTTGATATTAGATTTTGGCCTCTACATGCTCACTTAGACCAGGAAGCAAGTAGACTGAAAATGGATACTTTTGAATAGCAAACACAGAGGTGATTCTTAAATACAAGCTTTGAAAATATTAGAAGTGGGCTTGGGAAGTCTTTATTCAGGGAGTGATAGAAGGGAAACTTCTGGAGCCAAACTAAGGCGGCTTCTAACAGACCATTTGTACAGATGAGTCTGAATTTGTAGCTATCCAGCCCTGTAGATTGTGTAAAGCCAAGTTGAAAGAGACCCTCAATCTGTAAAGACAAAACTTTGTGTGCACTCGCATCCCTCTTGATCACCGTGCTACTGAGCTTCTTGGTAGCAGCTGCAGAGGTGGCTTCAAGGAACATTATGCTTCTTCTTGGTCTTATCTTTCTATTACTGTTTTTTTAATAGAGAAATCCAGAGAGGATTGTGATTCAGAGAACAGCTGCTTCCTTGATTCGCCTCTTCCTGTTCTCCCTCAAAGGCTGCTGTACGTAAGCAGAAGGGCAGCGGCGCGGTCGCAGGCAGGGAGGGGTGGAAGCCATGCCCGGAAATAAGGACTGCTTTCTTCAAAACACAGGTGGAGAGACATTTAAAGATACCTGCTTCTTTTTGCATTCAATTCCAAGAGGAATTTGGCTTGAGTTATTAGGTTAACTTGAATGAAGGTTTTTGGACATTGAGTAATATTGTCATTTCAAAGTAAGGTAGCAAGATGAAATAGTGTCATTTTTCTAATGACTTCTACATTTTAAAATGTCCATGAAAATTGTCAGCACAGTTAGTAAGGCAAAATACACTAGTTGTTCAGAATTAGAAATAATCTAAAAATCTTAACAAAAATCAGGATTGGAGTTTATATCTCACTCAAGATATGATTTCCCTGTGCTTCACCAACACCTGGAATTCAATATGCATTTGACTACCACTGGTAGGCAGAATAGTTTAATTTAGTTTTCTATATACAGCCTGTAGTTTAGGAACAGTGGGCAGTACTCTGCAATTTTAGTGATTGTTGTCTGTTTACCGTAATTACAGAGATATTTTAAACTTCCACATTTTGTTGTAGACATAATATTAGGTAGGGAACAGCAACAGAACATTTTGAGTAATCTGTTATTGTGGACATATCCTGAAGACTAGCTGATGCTATATTTAGTCACTATGTGGTTAACTGTGACTAGACTAAGGATGTTATTTTATGTTTTGTGTTTGAAGTTGCAAATGTTGATTTTTGCAATCTGAAATTGCTCAATTAAAGAAATAATAATAGTCTTAATTCAAAGCTGTGCAAATGCACACACAGAGTTTTTTTCCTTTTGCTTTCTAGTGACTAATTTATATTGCTGTACTTCAATTTAATTCAGCTAAGTTTCTCTTGCAGCAAACTAGCTGAACGATATAAAAATATAAATTCGCACCCAACTTCAATGTAAAATTTATAAGGGATATATCCGTAATATATTTTTAAAATGCTTGTATACATAACCACATCCCCTATCCTGATCTTGTTTCCGCTAAAGAGAATCAAAGAGAAAACACTGCAAAGGAACAGAGGTTTAAGAAAAACATACACAAAAGTTATTCAGAACTACATTTAATATCATAATTCTAGAAAGAAGAGCTGAAAAACTTTAAAAAATCCCCTTTTTCTGTTGGTAGTATTCCTAGTTGCAAGGACCTGATTTAGCATTTTAGGTTAAGCTGCGACTGACACAGTCTCCTCATAGTTTTGTGGCTACTGTAAGTACCAGCAGCGAATGCAGCCTCTGTTCATAGAAGTTCAGGAATTCCTTTTGAACAGGGTCAGGAGCCCAGAGACATGGAGGAATAAGAGAGGAAGCTGTGTCATGCTGTTTCCTCTGTGAGGGACAATGCAGTTAGCAAATTACAGACAAATACAGTTAGTAAATTACAGACATTACTGTCAAAAAGCGTAGGTGATATGTGAAACAATTTTAATTGATTTTGGGCAAAGAGTAAAGTTCTGTTTATATCACAGATTCAATTTATTGCACTGAAGACACAAAGATACCCTGAAATTTTGTGGCTAAGGTTTACAGAGATGTGCGATTAATAAGTGTTTATATAATTTTATTATATATGCAGACCCTAAATCTTTTTAATGTCTTAATATGCAGAGCCTAAACCTTTAATATGTCTTAGGTTTCAACAGTAACATTTTTGATATTCTGCATTATTGCTTTTAGGAAGATGTACAACATGTGCATTTCTTAGGACACAAAGGATCACCCAAAAAATCCTCTGGATTTCAAAAACAAAACTCAACATCACAAAACTTAGAGAAATATTAATTTGGCAGCTATCAGTCAGTGCTTCCAGATATTAATTTTCCCACTTCTTATTACTTTTCTGCAGGAAATTTCCCTTCCTGCTTCTCTGCTAATAGAATGGTTCCTAATCCACAACAGATGAAACCAGGAGGTAAGTTCAGGTGTCAGCTAAAGGAGTCTGCTGGTTTTAAATGTGAGCTAGGGAGTGCTCCAAGGACCAGCCTCATTGAAAACAAGAGAGGAAATGTACTTGGAGATTCAAAATTTAAGTGACAACAAAGAACTGGAAATTGCTCCTGCCTTTTTTCAAGAGCTCATCTGCTTTTTAAGTCACATAAGTATGCCTAAAAATTGTACCCTTTGTTAGTAGGAAATGATTCATATTTCTAGGAGATCCAAGCATGTTAGTTATGAGAAAATCCTAGGCATTTCAGGAGCACACCATGTGTTTTCCAGATTATTGCATGTACTTAATTCAAGTGACCATTCTGGAGATAGTCTGAAATAGCATCCCTTACATACAGCACACAGCACTTCAAATTCTCAATACCAATTGTTTTAGTCTCCATACCCCTGCTCCTTTTTGCCTTTTCATGGTGCATCTCGTTTATTGCAATTGGCCAGCAAGCCAATGTCTACCAGCTGCCAGCTGTTTAAAGAAAATAAAGTGAAGAAGAATCCATACTGAAGTGTTTCTCTGTCTTTCATGAAAACAGTTTGCATTCTACACAAAAAATTCTTTCATGGTGTAAGGGAATTGACGTCAGTACTGTTACACCCAGGATGATTTTGGCCCTGCATATCTATTATGCAATACTTTCAGATGCACAGTTCTAGGATGAACAAATGACTGCCAGATGTGAGAGTAGTATTTTCCCTTTTTTATTGAGATCCATGGACGAATTCTCATGTGTGGACTGTGAACTTCCTCACTGTATGTATGTATGTGTATGTGCTGTAAGAATAATTTCACAGAAAATATTTGAAATGGCAACATAAGAAAGAATAATAAAAGAAGCCCTAAATTCATTGCTCTTTTAAAAAAAATCTCTTACAATTATCTTTCATACATGTGATACAGGCTTCTCCTTCCTTCCTGCCAGGCAGGACTGATAATGCCTACTAAAATAGTGACCACCTCCAGCTTTGGGAGAGAAGCCTCTGGAAGGAAGAAAAGATAAAATTGATAACTTGGCCTTCTCCCAAAGTCATGATAGGAAGCTTTTTAAAGATACCTGTAGTTAAAGATGGTCAGTGTCACAGGATGTGTGGAAGAATCCAGTGGCATGGAGCCATCTGTTGGCATTACAAGTATATCCACAATTTTTTTCAATTAACCACAGTAAAAAACTATGAGGTTTTCAAAACTGTATTTCCGTACTTAAGCATGTAAGGAAGGACCTGAAAGCTCTGTATATTCATTGTTCCAATGGGTTTAATCTTGATTTCATGAGAGTAGGTAACTGCAATGATATACTTTGGAAAGAGACTGCACCAAATACTGTTTTGCTTTCTTCATGTTTTTTCACACCTGTTATGACAAACATCTTGGATTCCTGGTTCTTCTTGAAAAGATCTTCCCACCTAAATAGCTTACTTTACAACTGCTTCTTTTGCCTACTGCCTAGGATCCTAATACTACTGATACTGCATCAATGAGTTTATGGCAGTAAATAAACAGCTCAGGTGAGTAAAAAAGTTCCTTCTGTATCATGTTTTCCTAGTGTATTTTTCTTCTATAAATGTGAGTAGTAAGTAGAAAACGTTTCTTGCTTTATCCTTTCCTCTAGTTTAATTTGTTCTCTGTGCTTATATTTGGTTTGTGTGGCAAGATTTTGGTAGCAAGGGTCTACTGGAGTGTCTTCTATGAGAAACTGCAGAAGTTTCCCCCATGTCATGCCAGGTGGCTCCAGGCTCCGCTGCTGGCCAAGGCTGAGCCCATCAGCAACGGTGTTAGCACCTCGGGCATTATAGAGTTAAGAACTCTGCTGCACAACACCAGCAGCACTCAGGAGAAAGGAGTGAGAATATGTGAGAGGAACAACTTCGCAGACACCAAGATCAGTGAAGAAGGAGGGGGAGGAGGTGGCAGAGCAGAGATTCCCCCACAGCCCATGGAGAAGACAATGGTGAGGCAGCTTTGGCCCTGCAGCCCATGGAGGCCACGGTGGAGCACATATCCACCTGCAGCATTTGGAGAACACAATAATGGTGCAGGTGGATGCCTGAAGGGGACTGTCATCCCGTGAGTTCATGCTGGAGAAGTTCTGCAGCATGGTTTGTGAAGAACTGCAGCCTGGAGGAAGGATTCATATTGGAGAAAGTTATGCAGAGCTGTCTCCTGGAGGAAGGACCCCATGATGAAGCAGGGGAAGAGTATGAGGAGTCCCCGCTGTGGAGGAAGATGTAGCAGAGGAAATGTGTGATGAACTGACTGCAGCCTCAATTTCTCATCCCCCTGTGCTGCTAGTGTGGAGTAGGTAGAGAATTTGGAAGTGAAGTTAAGCCCTGGAAGAAGGGAGGGGAGAGGGAACATGGATTAAGATTTGGTTTTATATCTCACTACCCTACTCTGATTTGCTTGTTAATAAAGCCAACTAATTTCCCCGAGCTAAGTCTGCTTTGCCTATGACAGTAATTGGTGACTGATCTCTCTCTGTCCTTACCTCAACCCACGAGACTGTCACTGTATTTGCTCTTCCCTATCCAGCTGAGGAGGTGAATGACAGAGTGGCTTTGGTGGGCACCCCACCACAGTGCTAACCCCTCCCCTGAGTGCCAAATGCATTGGCACTTAGTATTTAGGGCTGGGACTGAAGTATCACTTATGGAATTGATTCCGTTCTGAAGAAACTGAAGGCAAAAGTCAACACGTTATTACATAACTTGGGTTCTTCTTGCAGTGCATCCAGCAAGTGAAGCTGAGTCAGCCTCCTGCATGGAATAGTTGTGCTCTAAATGATAACAGTTTAAGCTGGCCATAAGTGCTGCCTGATATTAGATGGAGAGGTGGACCTGATTTGAGTTGTATGCAAAAAGCAAATACAAGGTATCTAAGAACTTCAAGATTGTGACCAAGAGATCCTTTGAACAGGAAAGGGCAGTGGGATTGGCAGAGATTCCACCTTTTTGATTTTACAGTTAGGTAAAGGAATGCTGAAAATAAGCCTATGTAGTTCTTCATATTTCTGAGTGGTAGGCCTCCTTCTTTGGGTTCATCTCAGGTTTCTGTCTTCCATCTCCAGTAAAGCTAGGAAAAATTGTAGAAGCTCATTAGAAATAATTAAAATAGATGAAACTTTAAAAGACCACTTCAAATGGATGGCTCAGGCACAGAGACATTTAGGCCTGATACAGGAAGTCACAGTGGCTGCTGTGTGTATATTTTCAGACACAATGTATCTTAAATAAAACACAGTTTCCTTGTGAATAAGGATTCACTATTTTTTTCTCTGGCTGTTGGCTGAAGACAGAAATGCATTCTTTTTCGGAGAGACAGGAGGCAAGATTCTGTAAAAAGCATTACTCATCTCCTAGTCATTCCCAAACATGTATGGGGATGGTGGGGAGGAAAGACTGATGGAGGGCAACAAAGTCTTTTCCCTGGCAATAAGATACCTAGCTTGGGAGGTACAAAGCAGCAAAGTCAATGGGAAGGAAGGGTGCACACAACAGAATTGCAGAAGCAGAAACAGTCCTTAGTGCAGAATCACTTTTGGGTGGCTCAGGCCATTTTGTTTTTCACCTTACAAACACAGAAGACTGAAAATCATGGAAAAACAGAAAAGCTCAGACAAAAGGCCAAGATACCTAAAGTGGAAACAATCTTGAGATTTGTTTCTAGTCAGTGCTGCAGATCTGTACGCATAATGAAAGCACTACCCAGCTCATCACAAAATTAACAGCATTGAGTGATCCAAACTGAGAGCAGCAGAGGAATTGTGGATGAAGGCAGAGCACTCAAGCTGGGGGAACTGGAGAGTTGTGTTAGCACCTGCTTGCAATACTGTTGGCGCTAGCTACCACTCTGAGACTGCCACTTTCCAAGTTTTCTGAAATAGTCTAATATAAAAACCTTAAGACAAAAGGACTGGTATTTATGCAGAATTCCCTCTCTCTTATTCACAGCCATCATACACCAACCAGTTTCTGAGATGATGTATTCAGTATCCTGTAGAACTCTAATGAACTCAATGAAGTTATTTAGGGTATAAATCAGAGTCAGTTTTGCTCTGTTTCCTTTAGATTTCGTATGCTCATTACCCTCATAACCAGCTGGTCCCTCCTCCTTTTATTTCGGCAACTCATTTCCCACAGCTGTAGTATTTATTCAAAATCCTTGGCTCTTGTGTTGCCTCTCATTCTGCTGCCTGAATAATTTGATTCTCTGGAGTATACTACTTTAAAACTGTTGCACACACCAGATAAGAGATATTTTTGCACCTCTTTTCCAAGGCCTGATTAGAAATGAAATTATTTCTGTTTAGATAACTAAAGACCGGTCTCCAATTATATATATATATATATTTTTTTTTTTTTTGCTTGAGCATGTATCTCTCTTTTCCAGTACACACATTGAAACACAGTCTCTGCCATAATTTTTAGGACTACAAGCTGGGAGTTGAATGGGAGCCAGGGTATTATTTATTAAGACAGTCTGGGCAGTCAGTGAGGTAAAAGCAAGTAATTTGTTCTGTATATAACGCCCCTTGATATTATTTCTGTTTGTCATGCTAATATTGTTCTAGATCCCTGCTGTGTCAAGTGCAGACAGGAAACTAGTCAAGAGTGGTGTGTCCTTGACAAAAAGTACATTTAGAAACAATAAAAAATAATTACTTTGAACATTCAAACACAGTAAGAGCATTAATTGTTAATTTCTGAGGTCCTTGTGGAGATAGCTGTTTTTAGAATGGCTAGCATTGAAACAAAATTAACTAACCACAGTTTCTTGTCACCTCTGTTTAAGTTCTGGAAGGAAAATGTCCAAGATGCATGGAGTAGGCAAGCCTTCATTTCAAACAGAATCATAGACTCATTGAAAGAGATAGCGGTTTGGGTTGGAAGGGCGCTTAAAGATCGTTTCATTCCAAGCACCCTGCCATGGACAGAGATGCCACCCACTATACCTGGTTGCTTAAAGCTCCATCCAACCTGCCACAAAACTCCTCCAGGGATGGGGCACCCACAATCCCTCCAGGCAACCTGTTCCAGTGCTTCGCCATCCTCTGAGTAAAGAATTTCTTCCTAACATCTAATCTAAATTTGCCCTCTTTCAGTTTAAAACCCTTGTCCTGTCACTATCTGTCTGTATAAAAATTCTCTCTGCTTTTTATAATCCCTCTTTAGGTACTGGAAGGTGCTGTAAGGTCCCCTTGATGTCTTTTCTCCAGGCTGAACAACCCCAGCTCCCTCAGCCTGTCTTCACAGGAGAGGTGCTCCAGTCCTTGGTCATCTTCGTGGCCCTCATCTGGGCTCTGTCCAACAGGTCCACATCATTCTTATGCTGAGGACCCCAGAGCTCGATGCAGCACTCCAGGCAGGGCACTCTGCACTCTCCCAAGGGCAGAGTAGAGGTGCAGAATTTCCTCCCTCACCCTGCTGGCCACACTACTTTTGGAGCATCCTGGGATGTGGCTGGCCTTCTGGGCTGCAAACACATGTTGTTGGCTCATGTCCAACTTTTCATCAAATAGTAATATAATAGCAATACAAATACTTAGCTTTAAACATAAGGATTGAAATTTGAGTCCTTTCATCTTTTTAATCACACTTCAAAACAATTCTATAGGACAACGTCTGATGTGTTTCCACTGAACTTATTTTTATGTATTACAGAATCACAAAATCATTTAGGTTGGAAAAGATCAAGATCATTGAGTCCAACCTTTGACCAGTCACCAACTTGTCAACTAGACTAGAGCACTAAGTGCCACGTCCAGCTGTTTCTTGAACACTTCCCGGGGTGGTGGCTCCTTCACCTCTCTGAGGAGTCTGTTCCAGTGCTTGACAACCCTTTCCATGAAGGATTTCTTTCTGCCTGATATCCATCCTGAACCTTCCCTGGCACAGCTTGAGACCATGTTGTCTTGTCTTGTCACTTGTTTCCTGGCAGAAGAGGCTGACTCCCTCTTCGCTACAACCACCTTTCAGGGAGCTGTAGAGAGCAGCAATGTCTCCCCTGAGCCTCCTTTTCTCCAGGCTAAACAATCTCAGCTCTGCCAATTGCTCCTCATAGGACTTACTCTCTAGACCCTTCACCACCTTCATTACCCTTCTCTGGACATGCTCCAGCACCTCAATGTCTTTCTTGAAGCAAGAGGCCCAGGACTGGACACAGTAATGCTTCGAGTTCCAGATGACAGCTCAGACTGGTGTTTTCTTTCTAACTGGTGTTAATAGTTTGGCTTGATTTATGTTTGCCTGGTTTCTGAAAATATGTTACAGTTAAAGAGTGACCTATAGGGCTGAGTTCAGAACTAGGACTTTGGCAAACATGACTAGTTTGCCAAAATAAGAGCTGGAAACCACACGTGTCAGTTTTTGTCCATACATTCTTTTATTTATCAATAAAATGTGTATATAGATGTTGAAATATTTTACACACACACAAACATCTGTGTATGTATACAAAGGTACATATACATATAAGAGGCATGACAGTGTACACTAACTGTAACCATTATTTGACATTGCAAAGATCTGGCTTAGTCCAGAACAGAAGTCTGTAACAGTTTTCTTCTCTGCTACCAGGAAGATTCTCACATTCTCTTGTAAGATACTAAAATTTTCTATCAGTTTGACCCGTTCTGTGGTGCCTGGTGAAATCTGACAGCAATCAATTGTTGTTAGTTATTGGCCAACACGCAGTTTTTAAACTNGAGAGCAGCAATGTCTCCCCTGAGCCTCCTTTTCTCCAGGCTAAACAATCTCAGCTCTGCCAATTGCTCCTCATAGGACTTACTCTCTAGACCCTTCACCACCTTCATTACCCTTCTCTGGACATGCTCCAGCACCTCAATGTCTTTCTTGAAGCAAGAGGCCCAGGACTGGACACAGTAATGCTTCGAGTTCCAGATGACAGCTCAGACTGGTGTTTTCTTTCTAACTGGTGTTAATAGTTTGGCTTGATTTATGTTTGCCTGGTTTCTGAAAATATGTTACAGTTAAAGAGTGACCTATAGGGCTGAGTTCAGAACTAGGACTTTGGCAAACATGACTAGTTTGCCAAAATAAGAGCTGGAAACCACACGTGTCAGTTTTTGTCCATACATTCTTTTATTTATCAATAAAATGTGTATATAGATGTTGAAATATTTTACACACACACAAACATCTGTGTATGTATACAAAGGTACATATACATATAAGAGGCATGACAGTGTACACTAACTGTAACCATTATTTGACATTGCAAAGATCTGGCTTAGTCCAGAACAGAAGTCTGTAACAGTTTTCTTCTCTGCTACCAGGAAGATTCTCACATTCTCTTGTAAGATACTAAAATTTTCTATCAGTTTGACCCGTTCTGTGGTGCCTGGTGAAATCTGACAGCAATCAATTGTTGTTAGTTATTGGCCAACACGCAGTTTTTAAACTGTAGCAGTGATGTAAGATGCCTTAGGGCATACTTTGATCTCATGTGCTTTAGCAAAAATGGAACATGAGGCAGTACAAACAATAAAGATATCCCCTTTAACTTACTAAAGAGCATCTTTTAAATTTGGAACAAAGTTTCACACGAAATGTTTCTCATTACCATTGTCAATACAAAGCTAATGTTGAAGACAATGGTTAGAACATTAATCATGTAGAGAGTGGAGGAAATGTCCTAGTTAAACTGACTAAGCAGAGGCATTCTGGAGAATGTTTGCTCTAGGAGTTAGTCACCCTTCCACAGTCACAGAGCTTGCTTCCACTAACACAGAGGTACTTGGCTGTGGGGTTGACTATTTTTAGTATGAATACATAGATATGACTAACACTGCATCATGCCTTGAAGTGAACATGTAGCATTTGTCAGAAATACATGTTCAACAGAATTTAAGAAATACCATGAGTGACTGTATCTGTGTCTAATGAATTTCTCATAGAGAGGAAGTGATTGACCACATAAGGCAACTTGTCCATACAAAGAAATAATGAGTTTGGTGAGCACAGAGGAAGAAATGCATCTCTCTTAAAATGATCATCAAGGAAAAGAAAGTAATGGAATAAGCCAGAAATATCATCATACTCCAAATTGTCCTGCTATCTATCACGATGCTTGTGAAGTCCAGCGGAAATGGGTGTATAAATAAGATCAACCAAATATCAGTGGGGCAGAGAGGATATGAGAATTTTGTACTCTGTGTTAAGTATTTGAAAGATGTAAAACATGTAAGGCTGTAAGATGAGGTGCTGAAGGAGGTATGAAATATATGTCTTTTTGCTATTATACTTTTTATCACATAGAAGAAATATGATCGTGACAACAAACAGTGGATGCCTAAAACTGAAAAAAGGAAAACAAGTATAAATGGCAAAGAAGCCCCGTAATTATTCCTTCTCCATATATACACACAATTCATCTTTTCAACAGTCAAAAGTGGAGTTGAAGTTCAGCTTCTGGTGCACAAAGATATATAGCAAGCACTCAGTCCAGTTGCATAAATATCAGAATTTAGCATGGTAAAACACTCAGCCAACTTGTATGACAACTTGAAGAGAAAAAAGGGAGGAATAAAAGGAGTGAGCTAGTTCAGAGCAAGCAGACAGTAGTGTGTCATGCAAATGGAAGTATTCTTTCTTGTTTCACTGCACTGTGTTCACTTATTTCTAACTTTTATTATTTTAGGAGGAATGATATTTTATCACCAACAAGTACTATTTACATAAATAAGCTCATCTTCCGCACCCTGGCATACTACACTGTGGGTAGTGCAGTACATGAGAATCCATGGTGTCATTTTGACATGAAAACCTTTGCATCTTCTGGCTTGGCAGGCTTGCTTGAAACTAACTTGGTTGAGCTACCACTGAAATTGCAAAATATAAGCATCAGACAAGGAAGACTCACAGATACACAAGAGCCATATGTAGCTTCCATACAGTGAGGGCTCTGGTTCGGAACTGAAGCTTGCTAAATAAAGTTTGTTGAAAGGACTGGACAGAAATTCTGTCTCAGGTTGTATTCCATGCAATTCAGGGACTTTTGTACGCTGGTAAAAGTAGATACTAGAGACAACGTAGGCTGTAAAATCCACAGTGCAATCATGTCAATTTTGATGTTTTCCATTTACTGTGAAGGGTTCTGAAAAGGTCTTATATATTAATATTCTTTTCCTTTTTTTCCCCCAGGAACAGCGCCAGCTGTCCTCTCTGTGTGTGAGAGTATAGTTATTTATATTAAATCAAGGATGCTTCTGTTTGAAATTACATAAATAGGACGTCTTCAAAAACAAAAAAGAAAATATGAGATACCGATTGTCACAGAGGTGCATGGATAATGGAGGTCTTCTCATTAGAATAATAGAATTTTTAAGGTTGGAAAAGACCTCTAAGATCATCAAGTCCAACTTAACCAACTTTACCACTGCCGTATTCACCATTAAACAATATACCCAAGTGCCACATCTACATGCCTTTTGAACACTTCCAAGGATAGTGATTCCACCATTTCCCTTAGCAGCCTGTGACAATGCATGACCACCCTTTCAGTACAGAATTTTTTCCTAATATGGGATCTAAACCTCCCCTGGTATAACTTGAAGCCATCTCCTCTTGTCCAGTTCCTTGTTACCTCGGAGAACAGACTGACCCATGCCCTGTTACAACCTCTAGAATCATAAATTAAAGTTGGAAAAGACCTCTAAGATCATCAAGTCCGACTGGTAACTCAGCACTGCCTTGTTCACCACTAAACCATGTCCCAAAGTGCCACATTAGGGGGCTTGAGAGCCACACAGGAAGCACAGTATAGTGTATTGTAGGGTTGAACCTACTCTGTGTGTTACAGACCATGTATGGAAGAGCACATGGTCAATGAAATTCCACTGTAGGTTTTCCAGCTGTGTGACATAGGTCCACTGGAAAAGTAAGGGAACGAGATACATTTTACAATTGTTTCACCTTTGTGCCTGGCCATGTCTTGGCTACTTCACATAAAGTGGAGCTTAGGAGACCAGACCTCCCATCTTCCCATGAAGGAGAAAGATGACCAAACACAACAGAAACTGAAAATATAGCTCAGGCAATGAGTCATTCGTTTGTGACAGTCTCTGCTACTGTATGGGAAGAAACTTCAGCATATTCTTCTTCCCTAATGTTCAGCTGTGGAGCTAATTTCAAATGAAGCCACACACATATCTGACACACCCAAACCTATACTTCATTATGAGGGATGTCCTATGTTTTAGACCCAAATTTACATCAGTTATGTAAGGACACAGTGTCCTCATTTCAGTTATGGTAAATTACTGCATGAGAAACACTGAATCATTAAGACCATATTTAAAGCCTTTATATTTAATTTTTATCCCCTTGCTCTCTTTGTTTCTATATTCATTTTAGAATTTTGACTATGTCATCATGCTTTATTAAAAAACATCACTAAACCTTATAGACTATTGGGAATAAATCTTCCCTATGTAGAAGTTAAATCAGTAAATAAATTATCTTCCAAGCAACCTTCTGTAAAGACCTTGTCTCAGAAAATACATTTTTTTATCCTTTGTAATCTGTATGAAGTGATAGTGTATGAACTTACGTTTCAATTATCAAAGAAAGTTTTACAAATACCAGGAAAACAAAAAAATTTTGTAAGAATTATTCTAGGGCACAGTATTCTACTTTTGAAAAAGATAAATCTATTGACTATTTGTTGCTTACTTATTTTCTTCTTTTTTTGTTGTTTGCTTTTGTTCTGTTTTCTGAAGAAATATTTTTGAAAGCCACTTTTCTAAATGGCATTTGTTCCAGAGCATTTTCTTTATTTGTTGCAGCAATGTTTATATCGTCTTTTGGCAAGGCTCAGATACTTCAATACCAAAACTTACATATCTATCGCTTCAGTACAACCATCTCTGAGGCGTAATACAGAAACTATTGTAGTAGCATAAATATTCACTGATGGATTAAATAACAACTCCTTTTTTATTGCTTCTGCCTTAATAATGTATTAGTTATTTAGATGATTGTATACCGAGAAACACCTGCAGCATTATTTTTTAGTAAACCAAAATCTGTAAAAGTAGCTGGTCTCATCTCGCTATAAATGCTATTTGTGAAATTTGTCATCTTCCCATAAATCTCTGAATGTCCAACTTATAAAGAGATCACTGTATACTTGAATAGCTGTGATTTTCTAAGAAACGGATGAACTGGAGAATGTAGGGGAGAAGAGACTATTTTCCCAAGCTGTGCACATTCTTAATATACATAAATAATTTTGGGTCTTGCAGCTTGCTTCTTTTTGTTTTAAACAAGTCTTTGTTCCTGTTTCTGACACTGAAACTATGTGAGATGCAAGGAGGGGGACCAAGCTGACAAATTCAGATACCATCATCTCTTGGAGACACTTAGTGACTCAGAGAAATACAGTAAAAATGGCACTACACTGCCTGCTAGCTCTCCTTTAACCCCATTAGATAAAAAAATGAAGTGTTTAAAACAGGGCCAAAGAGATGAACAGGGAATCAAGCAGAAAGGAGCTTGATTATCTTGTTCTTACTGTCTTTAACAGTAAATATATTGAATGTATTTTATTGAAATGTAACTTATTGATTTATTAAATTAATTTGCTGTCATCCTTTGTCTCAGTGAATAATACAAAGCTGTGCAGAATTCAGGTATATTGTAAAATCAAAGAAAAAGCATCAGCTGAAATACAATCACATTTTTGCCTTAAACACATATGGTTGACACTACTAAACATACTGCATCACTGAGTCGTACATAATGGCAAAAAACATTTCTTTTTCTCTGTATTTTATATTTGTTCATATTAGCTTTTGGCAGCATTTTTGCTGCTTCTCATGTAATGTCTGTCTTCCCTGTTGCTTTGTGGATCTTTCAGACAGCACAAAGGATCTTAAGGACATGGTTCTGAGTCATACTCCAGCTTGAAATATCTTAATTTTCTTTTTAAAGATCTGAGATTTCAGTAACTCTGATACCTTATGTAACAAATAGTAACTTTATATGCACATACACTACTAAAATTATACATTGTTCCTGGCTTTTGCTTACTCTCATTCTACTAAATCAATTTACATATTCAAAGCTTAATATAAACATATATTTATTCGCCTTGAATGCACACCTGTGAGATCAGTTAATATTGCTGTTTCTTTCTCCCATCGCAGGAAAGTAAGGGTCAAGAAATATCTTATTTAAACCTGCAACAGATTTCATTAAATTCTCAGACTTAGGAAAATTCTCTGGATTTTAGGCCTACAAGTGTATTGCAATACTGAACTTCTTACAGAGCCCATTAAAGTTTTTTCCTCATTTAAATGCCCTGGAGATTTTAGATCTTCTTCCATTACCCCTTCCCAACAATGACCTGACCAGGATGTAGCTGACAGAGAAAAAAAATAAATCTGACAGAGACCAGATTTATTTTAAATGCCAGTTCCCATCAGGAATCCTTTTAACTACAGAGAAGCAATCAAATACCAATTAAACTGACCTACCTGTTACCTGGAAAAAAAGTAGAATTTGAAGTTCAGTTCTTGAAATAATTACCTGAATCTAACAGGCAGGACTTGGACTAAATCTTGCCTGGCACAGGCTTTTCTAACACAATAATTAGCCCAAAGGAAAAGAAAACAACCAACATAAATCCCCCCAAACCTAATATGTGTGTGATCAGGTAACAGAAGCTGAAACTAGAGGGGAAAGAAAAGAGTTCTCAGAATTTTTCTGTCTCAAGTAGACTAAT
>WEIT01013026.1:717-20537 GCA_013389985.1 Dryoscopus gambensis
TTAAAAGACTTTGAAAGAGTATCTTGGAAAAAATAGGAAAACTTCCTTGCTTTCAATACTAAGTGTTTGAAAACAAGAATACTGATCTGAAAAATCAGAGTAAATCCATGGCATTTTGAGACAATCAGTATAATTTCCCTGTCCTTTTGCACTGTATGGGTGAAAACACTTCTCTTGCGATGGGCTCATTCTATCTGATGTCAGGTTGTTTTGATTACAGCAAATAATCTGTATTTTCTGTGCAGAAATTAACACATGCTAGACCTTTATGTGACAATTCTTTACTCCTTGCGGAAAGAAGTGGTGTGAATAAATGTAATATTAATATTATTTATCTTTTTGTAATGTTTTGTATTCATGAACATGTCTCTAAAAAAAAAAAAGATTGTCCCACTCCCATGTTTTTAGATTTCTTCTTCCATATGGAAAAGAAAAGAATCTAGAAATTCTAGTTGGGTGGTTGATTTCATTTTCTTGGTTTGTTTTGTTTTATTTGCAAAATTATCTATTTGAATGAGAGTAAAATTCACTTTATATTTAGAAGGTTCTAAATTTTATAAGCTAGGTATTATTTCAAAAGTTTCCTTTCTCAGCATTTAAATACACACCCCAATGGAGATCCCTCCTATGCAATTAACTTCCCTGACTGCACTGATGCAGTTTATTATCTGTTTATTTTACAACTTTTTTTTCTAAGGAGCAAATTTTACCCTTGGATGTACAAATGTGACTTCCATTAATATAATGAAAATTGCATGTGTTCATCCAAGGGTCAAATCTTTCCTTAAAAGTGAGATTTATCTTCAAATTAGCTACTCTAAGAGCCCTGGCTAGGACTTCAACTACGTGAATCAATTTTATTAAGAAAATATGAACTGTACTGGAATTCTTTTTAACCCCTACTTGTTAAAATGTGCAGAGATGAGATTTAAATATCAGCAGAAGTCTAATTCTATAAACATTTTCTCTGGTGTAAATCTGGATCATTTCCAATGATTCTTTCTGACACTTTGGCTTTAATGACCTTTAGGTTGACAGTCCTAGAAAACAATTATCTTGTGTCTCTGCAAAATCCCTTTGAAGTTAATGAGAACCCATGTGCATAAACTTCCCTCTGCAAGATTAGATCATGAATAACCAAGGAATTTGGATGGGTACCAAGGACAGTAAAGAGAATGAGCTTTAAAATTCTTCTCTAGACATTTCAGTTTCCTTTATATTTCTTGAAGAAGACATATAGTTCTTCATTTGTGACATATGACATGTGACTACTTGGTGGGTTTGGGTGGATACAGGAATACATTTAAAGAAAGGTTACATATATTTATAAGAGTCAATTCTGGCTACTGAACCAGTTAACATCACTGAATTATAGTACTTTTAGTTACAAGAGTAATGACTACTTTAGGAATGGAGCTTATTTTGCAAATTATGTACAGCGAGATCTGCTATTATCAATAATGATCAGAACACTTAATTCTGAGCTTACTGTGCTAAAATAAAAATTACCTCCAAATTGTTACAGTAACCAGATGGTTCACATTTAGAAGTACTTTCATAAGCATTACTGTGTCTTTTAAATGAAGACTTCCGTAAAATCTTTTCCTCTCATGTAGACAGCTTAAGCTATTTTTTATTCTTTCCTGGAATAGTAACACATCATTATGTACAAGCATACAGAAATTACAAGGAGTTGAGAAGTGGGTCACTTTTTATAAGTATCTTACTCAGAAAATTAAATAGTTGTCTTCTGCTTCTTTCCCTCAGTACATAGTTTACTTCTAGTGTGTTCAGAACAACTTGCACACTCATGTTTGTTTTTTACTTCATAAAAATGTAACCGACAGATAAATTTTAAAGTGTGCATATTATTCCCGCTTTCAGCATAAGTTTACTTCATTTCCCAGTGTTTCAGTGTGTCAAATATTCGACCTATAGGGAACTCCAGATTTGGTGGTCAGGATATAAGTTTGCTTACTGCTGAGCGCTCAACAGAGACAGGCAGATCCAGTCATTATCCCACCTTGGATCCTGAGCTGCATCTGAAGACATGCAAATAGGAACATTGGATATATTAATGACAAAACCATAGTTTAACTAAGAAGGAATATTAAAGGCTTGCTCTTCTTATAAATTTGACCATTATTAGATCCTCCTCATTCTTTTAAATGATGAACTATAAATTAAATGCCTGGACATGTAAACAAAGTAAACGAGAAAAATCAAAGTAAATATCTTGTGTTTCATTTTAAATATTATATATATAGTGGAGGCTTTATTCCTTTGTTGAACATCTGCTAGGTTCAGCAAGAAAATGGAAATCTTTATCTTTAAAGCCCAGTTTTTAATCACATAATTTCAGTGGATATAAACACCTTTGCATAGTTACTGAAGCATAGAGTTAATATTCTTGGACTCATAATCTTTTAGCAGAAAGGTTCAACTCCCACAGTCTTCAGACTAACAGAATGTTGATTACTAGGGTCAATGATTATGCAGCAAAAATGCGATTTTCAGAAAATTAACAATTTTCAAGGAGGCTAAGAGAACTCCTTTATAGGTTTATGTTAGGTTTTTTTCCCTTCTATCCTTATTTCCAACTTGGGTGAACCTGAAATGAAGATATTTTTGAGAATTCTATGACCTCAAAAACATTGGTTTAAAAACTAATCTAATTTCCCTCTTCCATCTGTTACTACACAGTAATCATAGACCAAACTCTTATTTTCTCTTGAAGAATAAGCTCCTTGGTTAGCCTATATATTGTGTGACACAGCAGTCCTTTTTATTCTGGCAGAATGGCCTATGGTATTTTGGGAATAACGTGGCTGTAAGTATGGGACGGAAATACAATCCGATAAGGAGATCAGTTTTATAAATGATGAAGACAGCATTAGGTAATAAAAACTGCAATTCCCATGAAGAAATCTACCACAACAGAGAGACTGAGTTTGATGAGAATGAGTTAAAAGCTAGTTCAGCTGTAGTATAAAATTCTTTTTATATTTTTCATATTCTGTAATTGGAATAACTTCTATTGGAAACTAAAACCAAAAAATATTGCTGCAGTATGAACTTTCACTTCATTTCAGGACTATTTCAGTACATGCTGATGTACTCAATGTCCCACAAATTTGCAAATTTACACTTTCTGGTTATCTCTGACAGCTGAGAAGACAACGAAAAATAATCTGCTGTCTTACAGATTTGTTACAGAGCTGTTATATTTCAGGGAAGATTATATATGTCAGATGGTGGGATGTCAGTGAATTGGAAATAATGACAGCTAGGTGCGGATGTCTGCACGGATGTATCTATGACCGAGCCAGGTTCTAAAGCTCTCACTGTTCACTGATCTCAGAGGTGTTTGATGCCATTTCAAATGCTCACAGGATCAATTAATTCTCCACATGGGATCATATTTGGCAGAGGACCCACGTGAGACCAGAGTAGGCTGGAGTAGCAGAAGAAAATGTGGCATTTTAGGGCATCTCAGGGGGTCCCAGAGCCTGAATGGTGGCATCAGAGTTGCACTATTCATGGCAGGGTGAGTCTTACACCTACTGATTTCCACTGGATAAATTCAAGGGCAGTATGTCCAACAGAAGATAGCAAAAGATTAGGCAGGGATGTACTCACTCAAACTTGTAACACTAAACTAGAGAATTACAGGGGCATAGGAGAGCAATGGACTTCAAAGAAAAAGCAGCCAGACTTCTACACTGCGGAATGTGCCACACTCCCCTACTGGCCTGCATTAATACTCCCACCAAGGCCAGAGCACTGTAATAAGTGGATCATTGGTGTAAGCCTGCAGGAAGTTTCTTTTATCAGTGCAGTCATTCCGCAGAGTCTGTCAACTTCACTAACTAAATCTGTGGGAATGACTTAGCCTGATTATAAGCCACAGCCCATGGGGTGGCACCCTGAAGATTGTTCTTCCCCTTAGCCTGGAAAGTTCTGTTAAGTTCGGTTCTGCATTTGTTCTGTGTTACAACTCCGCCCCCCAAACTCCCTCATTGGACTGTATCCCAGTTGTGTCCTCCCCTCTCCCTGTCCCTCATTGGTTCCCGTTCTGTTACCGCCCCCTTGAAAAACCATTTCCACGCCCACCTCAGGGTCAGTCCGGCTCAAGAATTCGGCTAGTCTAGATGCTCCTGTGTAGGTCCTGATTGCGTTGGATTAAAAGCTATTGGACTGTACCCTCCCGCCTCCTTTGTTCTTGGGACGCTTTCTGCCTTGAAATCAGGCTACCTGGCCGAGCCGCACCGAAGAGGGAAAAAAGCGTTTTTTCCCACCCGGCTCTGTGATTCTCCCCTGCGTTTCCTCTGCTGCGGGCTGAGCGGCGAGGACGCTTGGGAGACGTGGCTGCGCTGCCTCTGCCTTGTAAGCTCGGCCAGGGAAAAACCCGGAAAGCGAATATAAATCTTTCTTGAATATATGAGAAAGATACTTAGTTCACATGTAGTTCATGTTTACATGAGAACAAATTAGTTTGGATGTTTTAATCTGAAAGTGAATGCCACAGTCCATGGCAATCAGTGGCTTGGAAGAATAGAAATAGAACACCCCCATGCTTTTCCTGAATGGGATTTCTCCATTTGCAGAAAATCTCAAAGATTTCTTTAGAGGCATTTCTCAGGCAGTGAGCAGCAGCATCCTCCCTATGGGGCAGACTCTAACTGAACAGTAGTCCATGAGGTGCTTCAGCAGAGGCAGACATGCCCTTTGAGGTTAATGTGTGTTAGAATGAATTTAAATTTTTCCCCTCCGCTTCTCTTTATAATAACCAAATAATCCCATTCTGTCTTCTATTCACAGATGTTATTGCCTAAGCATGTTAGGGTTTTTTAATGCTACTATAATAATACAAGCAGAAATTGCTTTTGCCCTTTCAGAGATGTATTTTAGGAAATGAAACCTGAGGTATCTCTTTTCTACAACTATGCAATTCTAACCCTGAATTCCCAGTGATAATGCTTACAGAAAATTTCCTGGCACATTTGTGATTCACTTGTCCCAGAATTCATTTTTATTTAATTTTGACCTTTAGTTTTTATTCCATAAAGTCATGTAGTCAAAGACGTTCACTCTGCTTTCTCTTCTGAATTCTCCCTGGTACTTAAATAATTTTTAGCCTCATTATGATGTAATTCACATGTATATTTTATTGGATAGGGACTTGAAAGCTAGTTTCCTATATTAATTTTATTTTTAGGAAAAAATTAGATGTTAGCTATTTACAAAAAAAAAAAATACTGTATAGAAAGACTGGTATTATACAGCCAATATGCAGGATACATAAGCAATTGGAAAATAAAAAATAAAATTAAGCAGAAAGTCTATTTAAAAAGTTCCAAAAGAGTTCAGTTCTGGGTCTGAATGTTGATGAGTATAAATCGTTGCTCTGGAGTTTGAGGGTTTCTATATATAGAAACTGCAAAAAAATTAGACTTCATTTGTTAGCTACAGATTTTTTGTAATGATAACATCATGATCGCAACAAATCTAATACAGCAAATATCACCAGGCCAATTTCACCAGATCTCCGTCTGATTTCTGCATTGTGGAAGCACATGTTATGTCCAGAGTGTTGATGGGCTTTGGAGGTGGAGTGAATTTGTTCAACATTGTGCCAGTTTCCACAATGTGAGAGTCTGAGTTTTATTTAATTCGTCTGGTGGCTATCACAAGTCAGACTAAATGGACAAGCACAGAATCCATCTGTCATACTTTATCCATGCTTTAATTATTTAAATTCTGATTATGTTTTAAATAACAATATGAAACTGTCTATTCTATAAATGTGTTGGAAATCATTAGCTTGATCACTTAGCTACAATTGTTTTATTTTCACTGAGGTTTTTTGGTCTAAATTAACTGATTTTTTCTTTTTTAGGTACTTTATATCATTCTTTAAGTAGATTGAGTTAATCGCATATATGATCATTAGTTTATGGGAGTTCATGGGAGATCACATGAGTATATGATCATCACTTCTACCTGGGAGAGAGGGTAGAAGTGAAGGAGTATGTGAATTATTGTTCCATTCAAGGCTTAAAATAGAGCTTACTGGTGCTCACTGGAATAATTTCTCACAAATGCAGAAAACTAAGTAGTGGGATCTATTGTTTTCATGCAACTGCAGAAAAAAAGTCTTTTGACTTTGCTCAGAGTTTAAATGTTACAAGATATGTCCACAGGCAGAAAAGAATTATCATCCCCTAACACTTTTTCCTCTTCCTCTTTCTCTGAAACAGTATATTTATTTCGTGTTTGTATCTTTTTGTCTAAAGCAAACATGAAGAATTTAGTTGGGAGATTATTACTAGAGGGCCATTTTTTTCATTAGCACAAGAATTTTTTTGTTAAATAATTTTTAGCTTTAAGGAAAAAATGTTAGATGTGGATTGAAGGTCAGGCAGAAAAAAAGTTCACATCTAGATAAGTCCTAAATCTATGAATGTTCACAGAATTTTCATTTGTACAGTTAAAAACAACTTTCTAACCAACTTCTAAACATCTTCCTAAAAATGAAGCCTGAAAACTGCAACTTCATTCCCAATTTATTGTTCTAACCCCAGCACTGTTTCTGGCCTTCAGAACTGATTTTGCTTGCTGCAGTCTCCTCAAATCTGTCTTCTCCCTTGCTTACTGAACACACATATTTATCTAATCTAAGATATTGGGTAATTGATACCAACTATTATGCTCTAAGCAGCTATCCAAAGAAGAATTGAGAAGCCTCTATGAATCAAACCCTCGGAAATAACAATGGACATCTTAAAGATATTCTATGAATCAGCTGTAAAACATTTTTCTCTCTTAAATTTTTCAGATTTAGAAACCCAGAATAATACTCAAAATATATAAGTCTAGAAAAGACATGGAGTTTACATGTTTGCCAAATTCTTTGCCTAATTTTATGTAATTTATATTCACACTCGAAACTGTTCATTAAATATCCATTTCAGGGCTACAATTCTTTCTGTAAAGAGCTACTTAAAAAATAGTGCAGTCTAATCTTCCTCTGTGACTTACTGTAAAAAGGATATATTCTTTTAAAAATATGTCAGGCATGATATAAAACTTCATATTGATTTATTTTTCACTCATTCAGCATTTCATCTTTTTGTAGATGAGTTTTTAGATTGCTGTTTCCTGTCATTATTTTTGGCAGCCAAGGTGAGGAATTCATATATACCTATCTATCTATATTCTTGTAAGGTCACCATTTACTCCAGTGTCACAATGAAAAATATGCACAGAAACCATCTTGCAGTTCTTTAGATTTATATTGATGCATTTCTATTTCTACTACAGCAGGTCTCTACAGCAGACATCCACTGAGAAAATGTCACACTTACTCCTGTATCCTTCAGTACCTGGAATCTCAGCACAGCAGTCTGGGTCCAGTTACCATCCCAAAAAGGTAGATCACCAGCGTAAGTTCTGGGTCTTCATCAAGAAACAGGACTCACATGTATTGAACTTTTTTGATATATTTAGACAAAAAAAGTGAGTTCTTGTGCATAAGGAGGTAGACTTTTCAGTAGAACACAATGTTCTACTGAACATGTGAGTTAAAATTTCTCTACCTAGTGAGTGCAGAATAAGTCTTTTGAATTTGCCGCCATCACTGAAACCTGAGTGCAATGGCCTGAAAAAATCAATAATATTTTGCAACTGTCCTTTTATTTGCAGAGAGATTAGGTGCTTGTTTGTTTCTTACCACTGATGTGACTCGTATCTAAGGTACAAGATAACTTCTCCGGTCTATGGAGTTACCTCAGAGCATCTGCATGGAGGAAGTCTGGTTTTCTGTCTCCTCTTTCTTGGGTCAGCCTGGGGCTTTTGTCTGAAGAACTAGAGCAGCCTCAGAATGGCTCTAAGCTGCTCCTGGCTGTACCCAGCTGCTATGGAGAGTGTAAAAGGAACTAAATCTCTCTGGCTCTGGAGTTTTTCATCAATTAGCAAAACAAAATCCTATCTACTAAACCTACTCACCACTTGAGTCTCATTATATGGAAAGAAGTCAAAAAGAGTAGAGTTTTTCCACAAGTAATGTGAAAAAATTCTCCTGATGATTTGTGGTATTTTTCTGGCATGATATATGAATTGAATGCTTCAACTTCACTCCTCTTGAGGTTTGGCATGCTAATGGAAGATTGAGTCATATTAAAAGCTCCACTTTGAATAGCTATATTCTACCAAATGCCTTTTTTTGGATAGGCTTATGAATACAGGAATAAATATTCATATATCAAGTGTAATTTGAATTTCTCAGATGAAATTACAAAAAAAGGGCTTTAATTCCTGGTAGATATCCACAGAAATATAATATTAATATCAATAAAATTAAATGTACATTTGGTTCCACAATTAAAGATACAAACATAGAAGTCATCTAAAGATTATTAAAATTACCAAAAAAATCTAAATAGAAATAAATAAAAATATATGTGTTACCAAGAAACTTAGTGTGCTAAGTAACCTTTACTCAATACTCAGATTCAGGATTCATAACAATTTGTAAAGTGCAAAGGGACTATGAGAACAAATGGGTATATTTGCATAATGTGCAGCACTATGGCACATCATTGCTGCTGGGAATCATTGATAAAGACAAAGAAGCACAATGACTGCTTTTTCCTCTGAAGTGCAAGCTTGTAACCTCTCTGAAATATGTCAAATTTAACAAGAATCAAGGTGAAAATATTGCAAGAAAATAATGTATTGTCAGGTTGACAATCCTCAAACTGAAAGGGGATAAGCTTGACATCAGTTTTAAAACATTTCAGTATAAGTAATACCTTTTTCATAAAATACATGTGTATTATAGAGCTTCAAATGAACACAAAGCAGCGAATTAAAGTTCTGACACTAGTTATCGCACCGTCACTAAATTCACTAGTCTCAACATGTCACTAAATTCTGCTATAATCTGTTTATGAGTAAAACTACCAACTTAAGGAAAACTATTATTCTATTCTGACGGAATTGCTCTAGCGCAGTGCAGTTTGGAGTTAGAAAAAACACACTTGTTTGTATGTTCTGAAGCTAGTGAGTTGATTCAGTCAAAATAAGGACAATTGTGCCATTTTTATTCCATTCCTCAAATGAGAGAAAGCTTATGTTTGCATTAATTCAGAGTGACTCATATGTCCCTTTTGTCCTTCTTCTGGATTGCCTATATCAAAATAAAACACTGAAAAGCCTTTATTTCCATCTAAGGGACATAAATCCTCCCTAGGGTAGTCTGATTCTGAGGCAGTCTGATTCCAGTCTGGATCTATGACACTGTATTTGTGGCCTGTAATTTTAAAGAAAGAAAACCAATGCCAAAATTAAAATTTGAGCTTCCTATTTATTAATAATCTGCCATTATATTTTAATTACTGTTATAAATTCTTTTGACCATTAGATATTACTTCAATCCCATCTGGTGCCTCACTGTCCCTTCTGAGGCAGTCTGACTCAGAGCAAGCATCCCTTACCAAATTTACACCATGCCCTTTAAAACAGAGGATATCTCACAATACCTGAAGTTTTCTGTTTTGTTTCGGGAATGAAAGTAATTTCTTGAAGGCCTGATTTTTCCTCATTTCTGTTACACCACCGGTTCCGATCAAGTATAGAGGTCCAAAAAGATAATAAATCTTGCAAAGTCTATGAGAACAACTTTCAGGATTCTCAGGCATTAGTAAATCTGCAATTATTTGTCTGCTGTGTGCTGTTTAACACTCACTCTTCCTGCAGGCATACACGTAGATGCTTCTGAAAGTCTCCCCTCACTCAAGAAAGAGGAGACCTCATTTTCCAAAATACTCTGGATTCAGAGAGTCTTCTGAGTATGATGAGAATATTGAATATAATGCAGGTTGCTGAACACTCTAAGTACTTCAAAATCTGTTTAGATTTTTAGTCAGATTTTTCACTTCTAGCAACAACAATTAAAAATCAAACCATGAGGAAAGTACTTAAATTTTAATTTCTCCTGTGAATAAGCATTATTTCTTCTTAGTGCTGTAATTATTTGTATTATTTAGTCAAGGTCTCAAGTGTGCCTGAAGTGTTTCAGATAAATTGTCCTTTACAAAAAAATGTTGGTTGATTTATTAATTCTAGTGAGAGAACATGCCTAAAAATTCCCATACTGAAAGAAATACAGAACAAGCTCAAGGTGTCTGGAGGAATATTTGCTTTTTTTCTCCCCCCCCCCCTTTTTTTTCCTTTTTTATATTTTTGTCAAGACAAAAAGAATATAAAGGATTTCAGTTTATGTGTGAGTAGGGGACAGACTGTAAAGAAAATGAGGAAAGAGACTGTCAGATCAGAAGCTTGTAGGTCTCAAGAGCAGAGGATATAAGCTCCAACAGTGAAAGTCTTATTACTCCGATATATTTTTACAATTTGAATTAATCATTTCATGAAATAATAGCCATGGAGAGATTGTGAGAAAAAGTAAAATGCCTGCTGTAGGGAGCAAAAAAAAACTAGAAGAGGTCATACAGATGAAGCCTCTGAGAACCAGGAAAATAAATTCTTCATACATTTTTATTTCATGTCATATGAAATCTGAAATCTATGTTATCTGTTCTGATTTGCAAATCAGCTTAGAACAGTAGTACATTTTTTTTAATGTAAAGAAAACTCTTCCTAATCCTTAATATTTACTTGCTGTTTGAATTAATATAGGAGACTTATGGGACATTTCCAAAGCTTCTAAAAATATCATCCTGTTACTTTAAATTATTTACTTTTTTCTTTCTAAATTGTTGATTTCTGTCTGAAATAATTATATAATCTCTTTGCAGAAGGGGATGATGGAAAAGAAATCAAATCTAGCCTTCTCTGTTGGCTTAATGAGCATTTACATATTTCACCTTTCTACATTTTCTATGCCCAGTGCCACATGCACATCTCCTCCCACCCTACCATCAGTAAAACACTACTAATATCAGCAACAAGAAGACTGTGGATGCAGATCAATTACCAGTAACTAGCTGGATTTAAGGCACAATCTTGAGAACACTTAATCCCACGCCAGCATTGACTGATATAAATGAGTACTCATTTAGATTAGAAATTAGAATTTAAATTAGAAATTTTTCACCCGGAGGATGATTGGGCACTGGACGTGGGACAGCCTCCCGAGGCAAGTGGTTGCAGCACCAAGTCTGACAGAATTCCAGAAGTGTTTCGACCATGCTCTCAGGTGCATGGTGTGACTCTTAGGGGTGGTGCTGTGCACGGGAGTTGGACTGGATGATCCTTGTGGGTCACTTCCAACTCAGCATATTCTGTGATTCTCCAAAGGTGGTGGGGGGCAAAGTAGTCTCCTATAGAATTTTCTGACTGTACATCCCAGTAACAATGTCATAGGGTACCTGCAGCAGCTTCCAACAAGACGTACAGAAAAATGATGTGGAGAGTCTGCAGTGCTGACTCTGGGGCGTTTTGATCCCAAGCCTGTTGACACTAACAGAAAGAGATTCATCTTGATGCTAATGGTTTGGCATAGGAGTTATGTTATCATCCACCTCAAGCCAGACATCTGGTCACCGGACAAAACCTCTGCAAAGTGTACTTCTGAGACCCTAAGGATAAAAATTTTCTACCTGTCTTTTCTTTCTGATTCTCAAATACCAAGATCAAGCCCTCCTGCTCAAAGCAAGAACTTTCCTGTGTTTGTCTTTTCTTTATCCAGTTTGAGAGGGAGTTTCAGGACTGCTTCTTCAGAGAAGATGACATTCCTGGTATCTATTTCATGTTTGAATACAGCTTGTAATCAGAGACTAATGAAATGTCTTTAATATTGGTACCGGGCAAAAATGTGCTGGTATAACTATAGTCTTCATTACTGTGATTTATGATCCCTGAATTTTATGCCATTTAAAGTAAAAATATGAGCCAAACACATACATGTGTGTTTGCAGATATGCATGGTTCTATGTCTAAATTTATTACTAAAAAAGACATTTTGAATTCGTTTGCTAATAGTAAACAGTGCAAATATGAAAAAATATGTTGTAAAAAACATACATGCCAATGAAGCTCTATAATTTATACTAGCTGATAGTATTGCCCTATCTGATTGATAAAAGTTTCCATGTGGCCAGGGTAATTTCAAATTTGTAGTCATTCCAACGTCTTTTTTTCAGTTTAATTTTCAGTGGCTGCTGAAGTTAGACAGATTTCCTCCTCAGCTCTTTTAGGAAAAAGCAGGAGGGAGGATGGGCCTAATGATTTTATATCTTCTTAAACAAAGACAGAAATCTCTAATGAATGTAATTACATAATATTAAATCTATTCTTGTCTTCAATGTATTAAACTAGCTGTCATAAATTTAACAAAATTTAAACTGCAAGCTGCAGTTGAATAATCTTAGGGCAAGCCATAAGATGAGTTGTTTATTTCTGTTGGGCTTATTACCACCACTTGACCTAATTATTTTGACACTTCTACAGTAACACTTAGGAATAAAAATAAATTGACAAAAGATGTAATTTTTTTTTTCCCCATCTCAAGGATAAAAGTAGGAGGCAATGCTTTTCTAAAAAGGAATCAAAACTATCGAAGCTATCTTTAAAAACTGTAATGTAAAAATTTTAATTAAAATTTCTTACCAGAGATTGAGTGAAGATCTTTTCTGAAAGATGAGAAGGAAAATGTAGGGCCTTCTGAACAAAAAAAAAAGAGATTCAACCTAAACTCTACACTTTGATTATTTTTATGCCAGATCAGTCTTACATAGATCAAATGAGCTGAGACTATAAAGCAAAATGGAGACTATGGATTCAGAAAATGATAATAATAATATTGCTACCAGGGAAAAAAATCCCAGGTATCTTTCTTCTTTTATTAAGATTATAGACAGACATGTGCAAGTAGCGGTTGAGTGAGAGGAAAGGCCTTTTATCTTACCAGCAACATGCTGTCAATTTTTCAAAAGGTGCCAGAGGTTTGGAGCACTCCAACTCCAATCTTCAAACCAGTTTTCGGATATGAACAACTGGGCTGCTGTGATGAAGCCTAGGACATTAGTAGGCAGCCAGCATTTTTAAGAATATACACACATTTACATACGAATATAGACATACAGACACCGAATTATTCTGGTTTTGCAAGGAAAAATGCATTTTTGAAAATGTTCTTCTTACTTTGTTGAGAAGGAAGAAAATTAGCTACTTAAAACACAGTGCTGCCAGGAAAATTTAAAGGGAAGTGGGTTTTTAAAATTATAGACATGTTCTTTAAAGTTATAGACATTTTCTTTAAAGTTAGAGACATTCTTTCTTCAGGAAAACACAGATTTAGGAATATTTTTCTATTCAGAAAAAGAGATAAAAGTATCATTTTTTAATATCTATTTAATATGTGTCACCCTGATATCATTCTACCACTATTTCTTTTGTCAAGATATAGGTTTTGAGGATTGCTCTCCATTTCCTAAATGAGTCCCTCTCATTTAGCATAGGACTCCCATCACACATCTTATCACGTTGACTATAAGCTGCGGCCAAATACAAATTCCTCAGTTTTAAGAAAACACACAACAAATCGAAAAGCGGAAAATAATGTTGATGCTTATATGAAGATTGCACTGGTAGATTTGGAATGATGAGAGGTGAGAAATAATATCATTTAACTTTTGAGACCTGTCCTTGCCTCAAGCTAACCAGCGTAAGGAACAGCTTGAAAGGTAGCAGCAGACCAAAACCACTGAAACTGGCAAACCCACAAAGATAAAGGCTGGCACTGAGTTTTATACCCATTTGACTTCATTGGATTACTTCCAGAAGCACATAAAAAGTCTTTCAGATGCTTTTGTCAAAATATATCCATTTCTGAGTACACTGTCACTTCTTTTTTCATGCTTTGTTGCATGAAAGGGCAGGACCATGAGGAAATGGCATTGCCAAACAACAGTGTGCAAAGTCCTGCCAAAACCTCTAATCTAAGCTTTTTGGATCTCAGTAATTTACCTGTTCTCAAAACCAGCAGGTCAGAACCCCAGACCTCTAGCAGGCTCTGCTTCCTCCATGGCTGCCATGGACCATGCTTTCTCTTCCTGTGTGACTGCCACCCATTCATGGCCGAAACCTTAAAAAACAGGCATTGAAGGTCAGAAAGGTCAGAAATCTCCTGACGGTCAGTTAGAGTAATGCAGCTGGTTAACTTCAAAAGCAAATATTCACATCTTGTTCACAGGCAGCAGAGGGTGATGATCTTTTGTCACAAATTCACTGTCTGTAAGAAGAATGTTATGTATTTGGGGCTTAAGATACTCATTTATTTTGACAAGCTCAACTTTCTCTCCTATAGTTTTTTTAAGGCAGTGATAAAAAATCTGCTTAATTCAATCCTGAAAAGTTCTTTAAAAGGGATTTTATTTTTACATGCTTGATATAAAGTCACCAAAATGTGTTTTAGTGCAAAAGATAAGATGAGTCTTGCATATTTTATGAAAGTTGCTACAAATTAAATTCAGGTTTTCAAACTGTGTCATTGTTTTAAGAGTCAGCTCATACTCTGCTTTTGCCAGTTTAGTCCTACTGGTTCTGTCAATATCTAATAACTTAAAGAAAAGTAAAAATCTTGAGTACAACTATGCAATTAGAACAGTATGGTGGTGTGATTCCCCTCCCCTTCTCCCCAAGATCCTGCATGCCATGACTTCCCCTTGAATAGGGATGCCTCTCAAGGTTATTCCTTGGGGTTGAGAAATTCCTTGCTGCAACAGATTGTCAGTTTTAAAATCTCAGCTAAGTGATATAAAGGATTGATTGCACATCCTTTAGGCATAAACCATTGACCAAACCTGGGACTAGGAATGGATCCAGTCACACCTCCTCCTCTTAGAGAAGGAGTTTGGAAAGCAAGGGGGTCCTTTTGTCTATTCTGTACCTCATGACTCAATGGGAGATTCTACCTGACAGTTCTGTCTGACTCTGTCTTCTACACAGTAAATAACCAAGTGTATCTCTCCATTGAATAAACCAGTGTTTTATTTACCATTGAAATTTATTATATTGAAAAACTATTTTGCTGCTTCCGTCTTACAGGTGAAGTGCCTCATTCCATCCATGACAAAAGGAAAAGATTAAGATCTGCACCATCAATGAAACTTTGCAATTTATGTCAATTTATAAGATAAATGCTGATGCCTTACTTATATATTAATTTTTATTCTTGATAATCTTATTTAATTATCCTAACACTAGCTATGCAGTCCAGCAGAAACCACAATCCCTTACAGGAAAACTGTTAAGGAATTACCATTCTCTTCACTTAATTGTGCTCAATTAATAGATCTAGCTTTTAAAATATTACCTCCAGAAGGATTCCTTTTCTTAGTATGGGGGAGCTTAGAGTAAGAAACATAATTTTTTCTATAGAGTTATTATAATGATAAACTATTCTACCTTCATCTTTTTACAGGTTAAATGTAAAGGACTGATCCTTTTCCAAACTGAATCTTCCATCAGAGGAGATTTTATTTCTTTATTTAATTCCACCACCCTCACACCCCCAACCACCCAGCGTACGTCTGAACTTGTTTCTTATTCAGCAGTCTGAACTTGCTTGTTATTCACCAGTAATGAAAATGACTATTCTGTTATCACGTAAAAATGACATGCAAAAATTTTCTTTGGACTCAATATGTTTTAGAAGACCAAACAAGTCCTGGCAGTTTCTACACACAGGGAAGATCATACTTGGAAGGATTTTAAGGTTTGCATCCTTATAGTAGAATCTCTCCCCTCATGCCCTCTAGTTCGTACACTGTTCCCCTGGGATGAGCAGCATCTGCTGAGGGTGGTTTATTATACAGCAATCCCTCCACTGCCTTCCCGTCTTTCTGCAGGTTATTGATACTTTTCTCATGACTTACCACAGCAAAAGCCAATGAAAAAGATTATTTTATTAAAATCTAATCCAGCAAAACATCTAAGATCTGTCACACTGGGCAAGATGCAAGCTGCATACACAGGCATGGTATTTTGCGCTTTTTGGAAATTTCTTTCCACTGTTTTTCTTTGAATTTCAACATTCCATAAATGTATAATCTGTATCAGTACCTGTGTACATAGCAAAAGCCTCTGTTGTTGTGTTAATTTCTACCTGTTTTTTAGAACAACTCACCCACGGAGATATGGAGGGTTATTTTAAACAAAAGCCCAGATGAAAGCTGCCAGAATTAGGCACACAATGCTGACACACTATAATTTTCTGTAGAAGGTCCAAGGAATTTTTTGGTCCTCATTTGCACAATTTTTCCACGGGCTAGGCTTTTTAAAATTGGATGTCATTTCTGAAACAAACAAAAACCCCTGAAAAATACACTCAAAGAAAATAACATCATCAACAACAAAAATACATTAAAAGATGTGAATCAAACCTCAGCCAAATAACATTCTTGGACAGAGTTCAGAGGGAACTCATACAGCTTTTTCATTGGAAATCAATAAAGATGCATTATTGCATATTCCTGCAGATAATTTTTAAGTGTCTACAACTGCCAAGTCTCTAACTTACTATGAACATAGAAATCGACACAAGAGACAGGAAAGAAGACTTCTAGTAGAACAGATGGTTTGTTATTTCATTACTGATCTGCAAACGCATGATTTTAGAGAAGCGATTTTTAATTTGCACCAGTAATTCACTAAACCTAATATAAATTCATGTTCTTTAATCCTATAAACTACAGAGGAATTAATAGAAAAGTTCCTATATTAGTCAGTAAACTTTTACTGCCTTGGATACATTTACATTGTGTATTACATCAAATTTAGTCCAATGTATATTTCAAATAAGTTTTGCAGTATATTCTGCTTTTCAAGCTCTTCTCATTGCTAAACACTCAAGAAATTATTCTTTACTAAAATACAATGTTAATCAAAGAAGGAGGCACAAAGGATTGTACAAAATCCTTTAGAAATTCTGCAGCAGTCCTGCATGTCTGATGGACTGAATGCTGAGCACAGAATTTGCATAAGTCCTGTCAAATCGGATAGGAAAAGCACTCTTTTTTCTCCTTAATTACCAGAAGCTAGGCAGTAAAGCACCAGCACTACTCAGATCTCAAATTCCTTCTCCATTACTATCAGACTGAATTAGCATAACAGAAAAATATATGTGTATCTAAACAGCAAAAGACTAAATGTCAAAGGATTACATCAGATAAGGTGTTACCACATTATTTCTTCAGCTCAACAAAGGAAGAAGGAAAAAGACAGCTGCAACTTTACATGTTAACAAAGTTGCTGAATTCTATTTGCAAGTATTTCTGTAAAGTACATTGGAAGGATAAAGTAGCTACTGATGATATCTCTGCTACTTCAGTAAAAAGGGCACTTTCTAGCAACAAGAGATGTAGAGAAGATCCTTCACTTTTTTTTCCAACTAGAGCTCTCTAATTCCGTTATCCCTGCAGAATTCTGCAAAGTGTATTTGATCAAAAGTAAGCATTTGCTAAAAGTTATATGAAAGCAAGATAGCACTGTGAGATATTACCATATGGAGGTAGTATTTATTGCCCAATGTGGACTTGCCATCAACTTTCCACTAACCTGAATAATACAGAGCTGAGCTAATGACTAAACCTAGAAAACTTGTAGCATCTACTGTAGTACATTAAGCAGCAATGGGTACCATTGCCCTGCACTGGAATTACATCACTGAATTAAACTGTTCAAATGGCTCCTGGCATGCCTTTGTCTCTCAAATTGCAGTGTGCCAAGCAATCCCTGGAAGAACTGGCCAGTAATTGTGGGGTAGAGACCATTAGCAATAGAAAATTTTATGTGGCTACTGGAAAGAGCTATATGGAGAGCTCCTGTTCTCTGTGGGTCTGCAAAAAACCCATTTTGGTGAGGCAGGATTGTTAACTTTATGTCAGCAATAGTCATGCCAGACTTAGTTTGGCTCCTGCAGAGTCACTTGGGTTTCTGCATTACTTTACCCGCTTTTGGAAGAAGTGACTCATTAAAGCAAGTCTGTGGCCTTGCCAGCATGGGGTTTCAGATGATACGTAGCACTGCACCAGAATGCCATGGGAAGTGCCNCCACACACAGCTCTGAACCTCCATTAAACTGGGGGTGTTCTGGCTCTTTCTGGGCAACCAACTGCATCATTAAACCGTTTCCCAGTTCAGTGTTTCAAGTCTATGAATATATGGAAAAAATTCTTGCTCTTTGTACCTCTGCTTCCTGAGCTTAAGGAAGTTTTAACTAACATAATGAAAATGTGTCAGTATTCTGGCTATGGCATGGTTATCTAATCAAAGAGACCATGGTCAGTGGTGAGTGGACTTCTTTTTGCCTCACCTGAGAAGTTCAAAGCAGATTCAGAAAGAGATGGAGAAATAATGGCTAATATTATAATACGTAGTGTTTGTAATTTCTATAACCCATCAGGAAAACATTAATGAAATATTTTATATTCATCAGAGAATGTCATGGCAAAATGCCTTTAGAACGCCTTTGATGTAACAAATACAATTTCTTTCTTTAGCGTTAAGAAGAAATTAAATTAATGGTGTTATGACTTCATTCAGATCACCAGCAAATATCCTAGATACTAAAGAAAAGACATACCTTTTCTAGCTACAGAATTATCGTGTGTAAATTCAGTTAGGAATTTAAGAGATGGATGTAGTTAATGGAGAAATCTATATGCCTTTCGTATGTATTCAAAGATCCTGAATATAGTGCCTGCCTTTTTTTATGGTGATTGGATCACAGAAATGCAAAGGAAAAGAAGTGACCATGCGAATGTGTGAACTAAATGAAAAATTTTCCATAGTCAACAAATACAAAATTCCAGACCAAGTACTCCCCAACATTAACTAATTTTTTGGTAGGTACTTTCTGCACCTGTTCCCAGTTATTCGCTACTAAAATAGTCAGCCGTAATTTTCAGCTGTTTATAAATCTGGTCTGACAACTTGTACAAGTTGTTTCTTCTCTCAAAATCATAATAACATTGACCCTAGCAGGGTGTCTGTCTGATCTGCATGGAGATTTTCAGCAAAGAAAGCCAAAGGAATCCCCTTTAGGTAGTGATTTTTTTTTTGTCATTCCCTGTCATATTAATAAAACATTTTCCAGGAAAAGAAAAAGAGGTTTTACTGTAAAGAAATTACTTTTACCAGCCTCTACATATGCAGAGCGAGATATTTTTGCATATTTATGCATTTTCTAATTTAAAATTAGGCTCATTATATTCGCCTTGCAAGCTACATGAAACTGGGATGCTGGCAAACTGCAGCAGAGTATTCAAATGATCTCTGCACCCTTTTCTCTGCCCTCACAAAGGATCTATGGAGGAGAGTTTCCAAACCAGTGATGTAGAACTGTGAGTATTTGAGGCATCTCTTTGCTGGATTTAGGGTGATGCACAAAAAGTTTCCAGCTGTAAAAAGTGGAAGAAAACACATGGAGAAACTAAGAAACATTAACAATCACTGGAGGAAAGAAAAAGTCATATACATGCTCATTAATCATATCCACACAGCTGTTTTGCCAATATTTCTGCTGTACATAGAAGAGCTTTGAGTTGTGAACTCACTCTGGATAAAGGATTATTGTTTTTTGTTTATTTTTGTAATTGAGTGTCTTTAATTTGAAAAAGAAAGCAGACAAAAATAAATTCTAAAAAATTATTAGTGATTGAAAAAAAGAATCTTTTCCAGTCTTATTATATGCATAGAGACAATATAATTAATCCTCTGAATTTCACAATTACCTTCATGTCTTCGCCACAGGTTTCCCAAACTTCTTGTCTATGTTCTTGAGTGTCTAAGTGAAA
>WEIT01013028.1:9232-32305 GCA_013389985.1 Dryoscopus gambensis
GAGCTGCAGCAGCGGCCGAGCCAGGTCAAGTACCTGCGGCTGAAAGGTACAGCCCGCCCCGCCGGGGCCGGGAGCTGCCCCTGCCGCCTCGCTTTCCCCCTGTGCCTGCAAGGCAGTCCTGCCCGAAGGTGCCCTCCGTGCCTGCGCGCACATGTCTGTGTGTGTCTGTGTGTGTATTGTTAGCTTTTCTGCATGGCCGTGGCTCCCAGAAGCTTCCCACGTATTGTTTGTTAGCTGAGAGCTCCTTCCTACCAGGGCGTCTCCTGTGCTGTTCTCCCCTCTTTTGTTTCAGCTGCCCTAGGAGCAGAATTAGGGTCGTCTGCTGCTAGTTTCTGTGATAGACTACCCAAGTTCTTGTGATTCTGCGAGTTTGGTGCTTTTCCTCACTTACAGTAATGAATAAATGCCCAGTTTTTCTTTCTTTCTCTTTCTTTTTCTTTCACTCACTCCTTATTTTCAGAATCTAGAAGAGATGCTACACATACAGTGTCATAAGAGAGAGTTGTTTTTCTCGGGTCCTTTTAGTTCTACTGGACATAAACTAAACCGGACGACTGTAAAGCTTATTTGGAGGTTGGCATGTCTTCCGGGGAAAAAAAAAGGGTGTAATGAAAAATGTAAATGCTAGAGTCAATCAGAATCTAAATGAAATTTTCAAAGAATTCTTATGAAAGTTAGGTAGCCTCAACAGTGCGTGTTTGTGAAAGACTGAGATGTGCAACTCCGAGTTGAACCAGTGAAGAGGAAAAGAGAACAAAGGCCTCTTGTCTCCTGATGTTTGATCACTTTTGCTTTTGATGAGGAAAAAACCCAAGAGGCAACTAAATATGCCTGTTTTTCGGAGCTGTACAAACAGCTATCTGCTTCCGTGTTTGGCTTCTTAATGAGATGACACGCCATCTGATGTTACTAGGATGTAGCTCAAGTTCTTCTGTGTGTCCTTTGGCAACCTGAGACTCAGCAGGAAGTTTTCTTGTTCAGAAACACATTTTGTGGTATTTCAGCTCATTAGTTTTGCTGCCAAGTTATTTGTTTTTACAGGGACAGTTAACTGACATGAATAGGAAAGAATAAAACTCACCTGATGGCTCTGGTGGTGACTGTATAAGTTAGTAGGGATGCAACTTTTTTTTTTTTGCTCTCAAAATCCATAGATCTGGTTTTAAATCACCTTTCCTGGTACAAGTGATTGAGAATTCCAGCTGAGCAGCAGGTGCTGAAACAGTGAAGTGTCTATAAAATACAGAATTGTTTTATCAGTGGCTCCCCTCTCCTTGCAGTCATACTTTTCACTAGCCCATGGTGGATGGTCATTTCAGCCTAATTTGTCTTTTTCTTTAAGCTCTCCAGAATTATGGAAAAAGTTTTACCACATGAGCTGAGCTGTTTACCATCCCACTGACAGTTCCTTTTCCTGGATGCATACGTATTTTTCTCATTCTATCAGGTTACTGACACAGGGATTTTTTAGACTGATTTTCTTTCCAGCTTCGGGGGACAGGGGCTGCATCGAAGGCAATCGTTTGAAAACTTAGCTGCAGGGATCAGGCAGCTGTGTAGCTGCTGGTGGCAAGCTGTACCAGGCTGTTACAGGGAGGAGCTCAAGAGGTCAACATGTGATAAGCAAGACCCAGGATTTCCCTGGTGGGGTGAGCGTCTGAGAACAGAGCAGAGGACTCAGAAAAATTAATGGACTTAAGACATCTCCGTAACAACTCCCTTTTCTGGACCTGAAGCTCACCTTATGGGGGGACAGCAGGAATATTAGAAGTTAGCTGAGACATTTTATGAACTAAAGGGGTCTGGTGGCACTGTGACTGACCAGTGGAGACAATTGAGGCCATGACTGAAGCCATCTAGTTGCATCTTAGTGGAAAGAATTTCCCACTTAGAGCTCATTCTGGAATTGCATTTGCAGCTTTGCAGGCAGCTTCTTGAACATGTTCTCTCGTCTGTTACAAATGTATATCTTGTCTGTGCACAGGCAGCTTCTGAAAAGTACCGTATTTAAAACGTATCCCCTGGTTTCACTATTACCAGTATATTCTGGCTACATGTCTTGTTCCTAGGAGTTTATAACAGTGTAATCGTTAAGATTCATACTCCGTGCAATAAATTGAAGTACTTTTGTTTAAAAGAAAATTAAAGACTTTGGCTCAGATTCTGGAAGTGTTTATAACTGGGAATTACCCCAGTCAATAGAACTTGTCATTTATAGAAAGCTTGTATATGTAAATGTCTGTGGGACAAGTGCCTTTGCGTGTCAACTACAATAAGCTGTTTGTGAATGTGCTGGCCTGTACTGAAGTTGTTTTCTCTGCTTGTTGGCAGATGTTGATGAATTAACAACTATAAAACGAGAACTGAATTACAGAATTTCCGTTCAATCAGCAAAGTTGCTCCGTCTTCTGAAGCAGAAAGACAGGCTCGTACAAAAGGTCCAGAAGAACTGCGACATTGTCACAGCTTGTTTACAGGCAGTTTCCCAGAAACGCTGTAAGTACTTTCTGTGTACTAGTGTAAGTAGTTTATTTCATTAATGTGGGCAGTATTTTAAGCCCTCACACTTAATTTAAAGTCAAGAGGCCAGGCCATGCTATTAGATAGATATGACTGGCTCCTAATGATGTCAGTGGTACCTGGAAACAGGCAAAGTTCAACTAGCTCAGCTGGGTAAGATGCTGTAGCCTCAGCTGTTAATTCTTTGTAACTCCTTTCTATCAAGTTGATCCAAGGTGAGGCGTATTAGTAAAAACAAACCTACTTCCCTCAAAGCCCTTTATCAGCATCAGTGCTTTGGGGGTTTCTGAGCGAGTGCGCGGGAAAGAGAGGAAGTGTTGTTCTTTCACTGTTTACCCTTTTTTTCCACCACAGTGAAATCTTTTTATTTGACTTGGCATAATTTTCACCTTAAGATAGACTGAAGTGCTTTTTGATAGTTCTGCTAAAGTAAAACTGCATGTAATGTGATATGTAAGAATAAATAGAAATTATGCCTTTAGAAAGGACATGTGAAAATAACCTAATGTTCCGTCTTATTTTTTCATTAACATGCAGCGTGACAGGTACAGAAATCTTCAGGTACAGTAATAAAGCATGGTCTTTTCATAAAAATGTCTGTAGGAACTTTGAGGTGCATGTAAAGACTTTACTAAAAGAATTTTACTGTGCTAATTTTATGTGCTAATGTAGTCTAGTTAAGAGCTTGTCTATTAATGTGAAATTTAATTTTTAAGCATTTAAAACTGTTCCTTTGTTGTACTTAAACCTGGCATGAAAGTTCTTGGCTGTCATGTACTCTGTAGGCATATTTCTTCTCAAAAACTCTTTTCCTAATGTCAGCTTGAGAACCAAGACCTCCATGCCACTAGTATGCAAGCATATACTGTAGTCTCCTTTTAAATGAGACTACTTGAATTTTCTTCATGTTTAGAGGATTTGACTGTAAACTCTGAATATTTTTTCCCCACATAGTGAAATCTCTATGTAGAGGTAGAACTGTAGTTTTCAATTAACCTTAAGTTCATCTTCAGATGTTTGAATGCTACCTTTAAGCAATCTATACAGATCAGTTGCAAACAAATACTGTTTCATGAAAAGATGGAAATTCTGTCTGACCCTTGCTTGACAAATTAACTCCTAGTGGTAATTTCAGTTAGTTCAGAAATTACAGGGCTGATAAGTTTGAGCTCTTATTTTCTGATGGAATGTCTATCATGCTTTAACCTGTTTCTACAGAGAGAAAAAAACAGGTACTGTTTAAAAAACTGTATGCTCAAAACTTTCAGCATCTGAAAGTTCAGGATCTGTGAGTTTTGCTGCTTACACAGGGAGCAATCCACTCCTCAGTCTTAGACCTGTGCTGACTCTTGGTCTCTTGCTGGGTGCACAGAAGAGGCCTGGCCCCCTGGCAGCTTTGGGAGCCCACATCTGACTTGCTTGTGGTTCAGGACCACCGATAGCCAGCACAGCGCCTGCAGCATTTGAACCCCTGAGTGGGTAGAGTAAATGTAGAGGAACAGTTGCCGGGGACAACTTCATAACTTTCTGTGTTTCTCATTATGCTGCTGACCCTTGTCCCTAGTAGGTGATGCATGTTTTGCATACAAATAGGTATTACCGTAGAAAATAAAATTCACTGCAGAGTGAAATGCGTTTTGGTTGGACACATGAATGGTCATGGCTCTGTTAAAGGAACGATAAATTGTTCTGTAGGATACATGATAAAATCAGTACACTGTGCTGTACTTGTAGTTTGTAGGATATATGAATGAACAGTTTCATTTTAATGATACTTTTTTAACCCAAATTTAAATAAAATACTCCAATGAATAAAATTAGTAAGAGAGAAATCACAGCGATGACTTGATGGCAAACATGGTACATATTTGTCTTACTCTTGTGATTTTGACTTATTTGGGGTAAGAAGACATATATTTGTTCTGGAGCACTATGAACTATTTCAAGTCCATATTAGAAACTAAGCAGAGTGCTTTATGCACTTAATTATATCATTTGAGAAAAGCAGAATTTAGTTAAAAAAAAAATCAAGGTTTTGTAGCTGTCATCTAAAGAGATGCGAAAGACATCTCATTCTTTTATCTCCCTGCATTTTATATAGTGACAGCTTGCTTTCATTACTAAATATATTTTGACTGATCAAATCGCAAATCAGAAGTTCCTTGAATCACAAATTTTGATTGATTTTAATAAAAAAACCCCAAAAGACAACTAACAAACAACCCAAACCAAAACCATGTATTATCTATAATTTATTTAGAAGGAAAAGCATCAATTTTAAGTCAGTCTGGCTGGAAGCAAGCAGGAATGCTTAAATCTGATTCAATATAAAATTAGCTGAATTTACAGAAACAGAAAGTTCATTAATATTCTCTTGTATTTTTAATGAAGAAATAATTTTAGTAGAAAATTTCCCAAATATTTAAGTAATTTCTCTGTCATAGCTGTGTTGCTATGGTGGTGCTATGTACCTATAATAACTTCAAATGAGTCTCATGCTGTGTTCAGAAAGATTCTTAGTATTCTCTCTTGTAATACTTGTTTAGAAACTATGATTAAAGTTAAACTGTTATTTGAGCATTATTTCTGTATAGAATTCTCTAAGATAACAATAAACATTTGCTTTCTAGTTTTTCTTTTCCTTTTTCTGGTTTGATTTAATGCAGAGCCAGTAGAGGGAGACAGAATATTTTATATTGTGCAGAACTAGAAGTATATCTCTAGTTTTGTAAGGATACAAAAGCCATCAACCTTCCTTAAACATGAAGGGAAGTGCTTTACAAATGCGGTCAGGCAAGAATTGGATGAAAAGATTTAGCATCAGGTTGTCAAATAAATGTTATTCACAAAGGAAATATTGGGTTCCTTATGTGAAATAGATGAAAAACAGTGACAAATGGCTTTTTAATTATAACTGAGATCATTAATTCCCACATGGTAGTCAGAGTTATTCAGAAGCTCCTGACTAAGTGAGCTGAATGTTTTGGAACCCATGTACAGAAACTGAGAGGGTTATGCCTGTATTTATTAGTGGTATTTGCTATCTCTTTGAGTGCATCTTAACTGGATAGAAAGGCAGCATGAACTGGCATCATCTGAGCACAGGTTTGTCCCCTGCATGTTCCCAATTTCCTGGTAGAAGGCTGGGCTAGGAAGTCTCCTTAATTTCTGAAAACGAGTTACTGTCTCTATAGCATCAACTTTTCTCACAGGGACTCAGGGGAAACTGGGAAAGCATTGCCTGACATTATTTGCCCAGATTGATTAGGAAAGAACTGAGCAAGATTACATTGCCATGTGTATCTCGAAAAGTGCAACTTAGACATGCAAAAGTACTTGTACATCTAGATTAAATTTCTGTTTTCTGTCTTCTCATTCCCTTCTTCCCTCCCTTTAACTTCAGTCCTACTGCATCTCTGTGTCCTGTCCCTTCTTATTTTTTTTCCTACCAAATGCTTTATTAGCTTTTCTTACATGACCCGGTCTTTAAACATTGGACTTCTCAGCTCTGTTCCATTTCCTCCATCCCTGCATCTTGTCTATCTTGCAGTGTCTACCCAGATTACTCCCTGTCATGGGGTGATTTGTGTTATATCCCACATTATTCAGCCGCTGCGTAGCCAGGATTCCTGTGCTTTTCTGTGCTTTTAAACTGTGCATAACTTGAGTTATGCTTGAAAGAAGAACTATACTGGACACAAGGCAGACTTGACCTTGATGAGTTACAGCTGTGTCGAACCGGGTGTTTCCACTAAGGGTCAGACACCAGCTGACCCTCGGGGAGGTAACACATAAGAGAGAGGAGAAGAGCCCGGGGGGGAGTACTAATGAGAGAACTGCTACTGAGAAGGGAAGGCATGCCAGCAGTTTGAGGAATGCCATCCTGCTATAATCCTGGAAGAAGACCAGCTTGCTGACTTACAGAATCCTGTCGCCAAAAATACCAGGAGCATCAGAGACCCACTGAGCTCCACTGTCTTTGGGGGGCCCTATCGCACCTGTGCTGGCCAGCTCCGATTCCAGCTTCACGGGAGAGAAGGGGAAACTGCACCCACAGAAGGACTTTCAAATCTTTCAGGTTCTCTCCCCTCAGTAGGAGGTTTTGTTCCTCTTAACCTGTCTGTTTGTTAAATAAATAGTTTCACTTTCTTTTTCACCTTCCTCCAAGGAGAATTTTCTTTTTTTCTTCCTGAACCTGATAAGAAGGGGTGGTGTCTCCTTTGTAGGAAATGTTCCCCTCGGACGTCTCCCCTAAATTTGGCCAAAACCATCACACTCCCCATCCTTGAGTTTTCTTCACATTATTCCTTGGTCTCCTTCATATGTTCTTCTTTGTCTTTTTCCTGCACGTACTAATTATCTACTAGCCCATTTTCTCCATTCCTCTTCTTCCCTCAACATGGTTGCAAAACCAAGCCAGAAATTCACAATTTTTAGTTTGTAGGATAAAAACTTTGGTTAAAGGTGTAAGAAAAACTTTAACACAGTATGGTGTGGACACAGCTAATATTGATTTGATTGAACTTGATAAGGTTCTTGGAGAAGAGGAAAACTTTTCACAATGAAAACAATCAGCCACTGAAATAATCTTCCCAGGAAAGTGGTGGATTCCTCAAAGTTTGATGCTTTTAAGATTTGGCTGGACAGGATGCTGGGCCATCTTGTCTAGACCATACTTTTATTGAGAAAAGTTGATGATCCTTGAGGTCACTTCCAACCTGGCATTCTGTGATTTGGTGACTGATTTCACTCTGGATCAGATGTCTTGCAACATGGGGCAACTACTTGTGTACATATGTAATAATTCATATCAAGTTTTGCCTGTGACTTTTCTGTCTCTTCCCACCCACTTCCCAGTAGTTTGATGTACTGTTGCAGTTGTATAAATATGCTTTAACCTGGAACACCCCAATTGCTCTGGTCTAATTTTTTTATTTCTTTATGGAGACTTGAGTTACTCAGTGAATATTGGTGCTATGGCAGTTTAGTGGAGGTGGGCTGAGCACTGGTTAGCAAGGATTTTCTGATCCATTCTGTGTCCTGTGCTGTTTTGTGAGCTGACGGAGCAGTTAGAAAAGGAGAGAACCTGTATTTAGTGACGCTGGAGTTTGGCTCGGTGGGGATGGTAGCTGTGTGCTTGGTCTGTCAGCTGCACTGGGCCACTGGGCAGCAGTTCTTTTGATCTGGATGGTGAAGTTCACCTGCTGGTCCCTTGGGATGGGCACGCACAAGGGAAAATGGCTCTACATCTAAGTGTGATCCTAACTAACTTGTTAATTGTTATCCAGCATTATTAATAAATTGTGTGATTTTTGAAAATATTACTGAAGATCCCTTCAAAAGAGCCACCTGTAGTGATGAACATCAAATTAAATGCTATTTGACTAGTGTACTTCATTCAGCTTCAGCCAGCAAAGATTTTGGAAAATCTGAAAGCTTATTCAATTGCAGCTGGAGCCTGAATTGAGAAGAATTACTTTTCTTTTAACCATAGGCTTAAAAGGAGAAGGACTGCAGACAGCAACCTTTATTGCTGTGCATCAGGTCATGAAGAAATGTTTCAAAAAGTAGGTGTGTGTCATAAGTAGTTGTGTGTCATGTTTAGTATTTGCTAATGTAAATTAGATTGTATATTCTGGGCATCTGCTAGTTAGACTAGGAGAGAGTTTGAGTGTTGTCAAACATAATTCCAGCTGTGTGGAATGCAGACTGACAACTAATCACTAACAGAAGAATCCCAAGGAGTTTTTAGGTAGTAAATTCCATGGTTACTTTCTTTTGATGAGAATATCATCTTGGAACTGGTCTTTGAGCAGCACAGCCAGTATGCTGGGACTTGGGGAAATAATTAAGAGAGAAGGACATCAGTAAAGTTCTGGTATAGCACTGTGTACCATCCCTCTCACAGGATATTCTTCTAGAGAACCTTCAGCGTAGTACCCAGGTTTAAAGTGTAATTGTGCTGCTGATGGAATGTGAACACAGAGCATGGTGTTGCAAGCAATGAATTTTGACGTCTTTGATCACTTGATGAGCAATAGCATTGGTAAGCCCTAGGGGGAGAGACCATCCCACTGTGCTATCTCCAGCCAGCTCTTCAGGATGATCTGTGCTAGCCCCAGAATGCTGACTGGTATGTGAATCAATAGAAGCCCTTGGCTGGCTAATGAAAAATATTTCAACTGACTGCTATCTTCTCTTGCCAATATGCTCCACTGTAAAAAAAAAAAAAAAAAAAGCTGTAATATAAATTCTAAATTGGCAAACTATGCAGTCAATTTCCTTACAAACCTGGCAAATTGTGTGATTGTGCAGATTTGGTACCTCTCAGAAGCTGCTTTGAGGCTAATTTCAGTTTCTTAACTCCCAGGGTGAAGTACAGTTTCTTTACTTTTCTGGTATTGAAGAGATAATTTTTTTCTTTCTTTTTTCATTGAAAGAAAGAGGCTGGATTTGCCATCTAATTTGGTTGTATATTGACTGAGAAGTTCTTGTGGTCTGTGTCACTGCAGAATATCAGATTCAAAAGGTGGCAAGAACTAAGTGCTTAGAGCATTACAGAACCTGGAATCCTCACTTTTGAGGGAAATTCTGCTTTAAGGATACAGCAACTGAAATATCTTGTTCCAGCATGAAACAAAACACCCACTCATAAGAGTCAACTGCTTATGAAGCAAAATTCTGAAAGCTTACATTTCAAACTAAAATGCTTTATTCAGATGCCTTTTTTATTTCATGTTACATAACGAGCCATTTTCAAGTAAGATGATAAAATGTTTAATCCTAAAAAGAGTCAAAATCATGCTTTTAGCATTTGGAAATCTGTTTTCATCAAAGATGACATTTTGCTGTGAAGGACTTTTCTTTCCGCAGACTGGTATTTTATGTCAGACCTTTCCATTAAAGTGGTTTCAACCAACTCTGTTACAGAGATCTTCCTGGGAACATTCAGCAAGCCATCTCTGCAGCTCACTCCCTGGCTGCTCAGCACTGGGATTGCCAGGCTGGTTAGGGAGCTGAGGAGCCCACATGCATTCCTAAGCCATATGTTTTCCTTATGAGTCTGTAGGGGTTATATGAATCCTTACTTTTCTGTGTCACATACTTTCCTAACTACTTTGTCCCTCGGTCTTACCACTGAAGTATCTTCTGTCTACCAAAAGTAACTCCCAGCCTCGTCAGAACAAATATCATCTCATAATTGGCTAAAATTTCAGCAGTTCTTGAAAATGGGTTTTTTCATGGGCTCCTTCAGCTATATTCTTCAGGATTTAACTAACCAAACTCTCTTGGCGGCTGCTTTGACTAGCATTAGAAGCCAGAGGTAAAATTGCCTTTGTTAAAAGCCCTGGGAGTCTGTTTCAAGTGACACTGGGCTGTGCTCAGTATCAGCACAGGGTGTAAGACTACACCTGACTGGCACTTTTTCCTTTTAAGTGCCATTCGACTGCTACCGTTCATAGAGAATTGCCTGTGTTGGGAGCTGGGGTCACTGCTGCTGGTAAATTCCTGGGGACAGTGTGGAGCCTGCTGACTAAGTGACCTATGTCCTTGAGGAAGGCGCTGCCTTCTGGCTCACTGCTGCCACTCATTTTCCAGTTCAGTGAGCTGCTGTGTCTGGAGGGGTGGGATTTTCCTCAGAAGGGGAGATGCCGGGGCTTCAGGGCTAGGTGGAAGCTGAGCAAAATGAGCAGCTGACCTCAGGGCACTTGCCTCTGAGAGGAGAGAGCCTTCAGTTGCCTGTTCACTTCTACCTGTTGAGCATCAAACTTGGCCCCAGACGAGCCTCACACAGAAAGGGGTGGCTGCTCTGAGACATACCAGCCCACATACAGGAGTGTGGTAAGACCTGGGAGACCCAGGTCAACCAGCTATGGCATCCCACTTCTGTGTGAGCCGTGGGCCCTGTGAAATGGAGAGCCATGCTCCTGAAGTCTTCCATCTCACTCCACTTTGAATGCTTGCCCTGTAAATGGCAGACATCTGGGGTGAGGGTGTAGTGGGGCTAAGTTGGCCTGTCTGGAGTGTATTGTGTAAGTGTGTTCTGTAGTTGGCCTCAGCCTCTAAAATGAAAGGTGCACCTTGCAATGATCCCCTCAGGTGGTGAGAGAATCAGCCACTGATTATCTAACTACAAATAGTTCTCTTCCTTTCCTCCCCCGCTTTCTCCCTCCGTTCCTCCCTAATAAATAGTTCAGCAGTATTTTTTTAATGATGTAGAAACTTGGTGGGATAGTAACAGCTGAATGTGGTTACAACATAAAAAAGTTACTTTGCAGAATAAATATTTCATTGTTTATCATGGAACTGAACAGTAAATTCAGTAAACCATTCTGTAAGCAATTACCTGGCTGCTCAATCTAGGCCTGGTTTGCAACAGAAAATGCAGATTGTTCCTTATAGCGATGTACAGATCACAGAGTCACTATCAAATTCTTGTCCTGCAGCATTTGGTGTAGGATGTTGTAACTATTCTTTGTCAGTGTGCTAGCAGCTGTGACGACAAGGAAATTGGTTGAGTTAGTGCTACACCCGAGGTTGTGTTTATTTTGGGTATGCATACAACTTGGGGGCTGACTGCTTAGCTGCTTCTCCATATTTTTCTGTGTGACAGTAATCCTGTTGCTGTTGAAAAGTCGTAGCTAACCGCACAGGATTAACTTTGTAATGCATGTAGAATTTTCACTCCACTGAATTACACTTTTCACAACAGCTGTGCCATGAGGAATTGATGTATTGGAGAGTATTTGTTACATAAAATACTTCCTTAGTATTAGAAATAGGGATTAATGCAACAGATTATTGTGTGGGAGGCTTTTTGGATTACTTATCAAGCAATACTTGTAGTATTTATATACTAATTTGCCTGAAAAAAGTGGTTCTTAAACCGGTGACCTCTTATTTCTCTGGTACTGCAGTAACTTGGAAGATGGGATTTGATTAGCTGAAATTGAGGAGGCATGCTGGAGGAAGGATGCTACAGTTAGGAGACAACAAAGTCAGAACAGCCTGTTCTCTGTCTACAGTCCCTGTCAGTCAGTCATGACATGAGAAATAACTGGCAGGCACTGCTGTTCCCTCTGCTCGTTTGCAGCTATTCAGATGGATACTGGATCAGCGGTAAAGTTTTGTTAGTCTTATAGTTCAGAAAAACTGGAAAAGCTTTTATTTAGTCACCCAGGGGTTATTGTGATTAAATGAGGTGAAGTGCCAGTTTACATGCAGGTTCAGGAAGAGTGTGAAACAGCTCATCCTGCTGCAGCCCAGCAGCTGCATGTCTGCCCTGGGGCAGGAGTGGGGTGCAGGGCCCAGCTGAGCAAAGGGCTCAGCCTGCATGTCTGTGTGCAAAAGTGTTCATGTGCTTTGCTGCGAGGCATTATCAGCATCCAAGCTATAATCTAGGAGTTCATGGCACTAACTGGCAATTTGCGAGGAAGCTGGCTCCACAACCAGTGGTGCCAAAGGCCACGTGGGAAGCAGTGATGTATGAGAAATGCACCTGAGTACATTCATATTTCACAAATCTTAGACATTTCTGAACTGAGGGTAGATCTGCTCTGATTCCTGCAGATAGTGAGAGCCATGGCATCTGTGGCAGATGTTGGACAATCAAGATGTAAGGGTTTGTTTGTGTGTATAAGCTCACAGCAGGCATGGCTGTGTGAGCTGCATAACTGTAATATCATGTCATTTCAGTCTTTAATCTTTTTGTGACAAACTTTTGGATGTGGAAACAGCCTGAGAGAAAAAGTTCTGTTGTTAGATTGTATGCATAGTCTTTCACACTTGTGTAGCTGAGCACTGTGTTGTCTTTTATTTTGCTGGGGGTTACACTTCTGTACAAGAAATGGTGCTGTTCTTTTTCCTACTGAAATGCTCTTTTCTTAAAAAATAACCAAAACCAACCCCAAACACTGTGAACTTGTAGGAGGGTTAATGGGGCTTCAGTGAAAATACCCAACAGGGTATATGGCCTTTAAGTAACACAGATGTATTTTATCTCCAAGTGGTACATGCTGAACATTCTTTGGTCGCATTAGCCTTTGAAGAAAAGATTTCCTGGATACCAAAGATCAAATGGAGAATAACAGCTGCTTGGGATAATTAGTGCTAGGAATAGACTGATTTATGGAGCATCAGGCAGTGCCAGCAGCTATGTTTCTGCAGCTTTGAGATAGCTTGATGTTTAAAAACAAAATGCTGGAAAAGTGGGCTGTGGAACTTAGTCTGTTTGGATCAATAGTCCTGCTTATAGTTCTGCACTGGAGCAGCTCTGAAGGAAGTTAAATGAGAATATCAGATTTTTAAAATGTTTTTCTGCTTGAAGCTGTTAATAACCTGAATTTGATTTACTGAACAGTAAAAGAGTGCTCCTCACATACCCTTGAAATTTGCCGAAGAAGTCAAGTCTATGTTCCATCTCCACATTAGATCATTTTACTTACAAGCCTATCATTTATCTTTTTCTTGGTAAAAATTGGAACCTTCTTGCTATGTTTTGTCAGCAGTGAAACAGCTTCTAAATTTAGTTTTCTATAAATTATTGGTAACTTCCTAAAATCACAGAACCTGGTACTGATCGACATGTTTTCCTTGCCATCCATACAATACACATGGCCAAAATACAGACTGTGAACGGTTTTTGGTTCTTGGGCTGGATTAGGTATCATTGATAGCTAACATTTTAATTTTGTGTGTGTGCTTGTGTGGTTTTTGTTGTTTGTTTGGGTTTTGGGGTTTTTGTCCCCAACATGTTATTGCTAATTTCTTGCATCATCCAATGCTCATTGGCAGAAATAGCTACTGGACCTGAGGTGCTCAAGAAAAAATAATTATGCAGTGAAACTAAAGGAAGTCAGAGTGAGGAGGTAGTCAATGTACAGAGCTGATATTTTTTTAAAACATATAGTAATCTGGACAACTAAATATTACTGATATTTATAGTAATATCTAGAGAGGTCTAGAAGTCAGGTACCTATTGAGCTGGACAAAGTAGACATCACTGGACAAATAGATGGTATGAGACTCTTTGAAAAACAAACTTAATGAGAGAAGATTACTTGAAGGCTGGCCGAAGAAGCAGGTGTTTAAAGACATGAAGTGAGTTGTCCCACGCTACGCAGTAGTAAATAAACAATCAGAGCTTTGCTTTTAGCAAAACTCATGCTTGTGTGGTACATGCTCAAAATCAATTTTAATGGCTCTAGGCTTTAGTACTAAATGAGCCTTTGATTAATCCTAAACACATCCAAGTCAATAAACTTGCCCTGTAAGAGTAGGTTATGAACTGAAATTTTGTCATTTAACTGTTGAGTCTAAAATCTTGGAGTAGTAATGTTGTTGGAACTCATAACTATTTTCTCCTCTTCATCTCACAAACTTCATCAAAAAAACTCTCTGTGTCAAGCTCACTTAAATGACTAATGTGTGTATTTTTTTCAGGAAGTGGAGGTGGTGGTTTGAGGTTCTTTTGCTTTGCTAGCTGCTTCTGTTTCCAACACTTGGTGAATATGCTCTGTGAAGCTATGCCCCACATTGGAGATGAAGAGAATTAGGTGGTCTGGAGGACTTGGGGTTGCAATAGCTTCACATACATGCAAAACGTTTTTTATGGAACTAGTGGCATCTGCAGACAGGAACCAACGCATACATGATCAAAGAACTGCAGTGGTGGTGCAGGCCTTGTTATTGACTGATCAAGCTTTGTGGTTCCAAGAGCTCTGTGGTGCTTATATGAGCTTCTCCAGGAGTCAGCAGCATTCCCCTCCCCGACTCCAAGAAAGGCTCATGTTTCTGTTCCTGTGTGACAGCTCTGTCCATGGAGGCCGTGTGTACTGGGAGAGAGGATCCGTGCTGGCAGCTGGGCTCCTATCCTTGGGCAGTGCAGGACAGACTGGCTCTTTGCTACTTATCTAATGAAAGCCTCTCATGATCTGAACCTACTCTTTGCTGCACATTCTTAGCTTTACTGCAAATAAATATGAATCAGTGTATAAAAACTTCTATGTATAAATGTGGTCCCATTTCCATAATATTTCCTGTTCCAAAGCAAAGAGATTTTGTCATTAATAATTTTTCTAACTTTGGCAATTAATTTTTAATCTGAAATCTTTCCAAGTGTTCTATTTGTGGATAAATCTTGTCTTGGGGGCATAGGATCATTTTGCATTTTTTCATTATATTGGTCAGATAAAAATCCTGCTGTTTCTGAAGTAGCAGTTCAGACCAATGAAGCTGGTGATTCACACTATAAAATTCAATTTGTATGCTAGGTGCTAAGCAAATAATCAGATTCTAATAAAGGAAGAGACGTTCAGTTTTAGATCTGGGACCTGCTATGACCTCCATTTTTCTGCAATATTATCTTAAGCATAACTACAAATCATACCTGTCAGAATTATTTTTTTCATGTATTGCATTAGTTTTTCTGCTGGCTTGGTGACTTATTTTTTTAAATTACCATGTAGCATTTAAGCGGGATTCTGGAGTGTGAGTACTGACCAAGATATGCATTTACTTCATATTGCTTAGCAAGGTTAGGGAACATTTCTTAACTTTTATAATCACACTTTTCAGCATTTTTTTTTATTATGTAGGCCTCTTGAACAATTTTTCTTCTTAATATATTCCTTACCAAAATAATGCTTTGAATTTCTTTGGTAGACGCAAATAATTCTCTGACAAAAAGAAGGTCATTTTCTCTCCAAAACATAACTTCAATTCATTACTTTGTATTTAATTTAAAAGGTATTCTCTCTATATTTTATCGACCATATAAGCATTGCTATGACTTTTATTCCAGTTGTTAACTCCAGACTTTATGCTACTGGTTACTACAGCAGTTAAAATATATTGTTACTTTAGCAGTGCTTGCATGGCACATCTTCTACCTTGGTCATGAGATGCAACTATCTGCTTAAGGTAGCTGTGTATGACCTGCTTTACTGTTATAGCTGGCACATGAAGGCAATAACTAAAATAAATTGATTCTCCCCCTCCTTTTATTTTCTTCATCACTGCTCCTAAAGTGTCAATTATAACTTTAGAGTTTATTTATGTATTTGAACCAAATTAGAAAAAATAGAATAAGAAATGTAGATGCTGTTGTGGAATTACAGACACAGTCAATTTTACAACATGGAGATATCTATCCACTTATCTATAATTTTTCTCTGATTAAGAGCTTATTAGAAGTATGGGGAACATAGCATTTGGAAGCTTCTGCAAACTGTTTTTTGTTGGGTGTACTTTCATCCTTTTGGAAGACAACATATATATATGAACAAAGAATTAAACGTAAAGTGGACTTCAGCATTTGATTAATGACCTGTTTTAGTGTTTGTACATATGTTTTCGTGAATGGTAGTGTGTGTGCTTTCCTTATGGTCATTGTAGATCTAATCTGTCTTCCTCTTTTTGCTTTAATATCCAAAACTCTTCGCAACCTACTTTTTTCTCTGTTGTCCCATCCTTATAATTTCTTACTTCATATTCAAGCTTGGCTCATGCCTCCTACCTCTGTCCCACATGTATTTTAAAACAAGTATGTTTTCAATTTCCCCCCATGCTGGCATTTTCTTATAGATGTTTAACCATGTTAAACATGTCGATGATTAAAACCTGATCTCTTAGCACCCTTACTGACCTTATGCATTCATGGTGTGTCCCTTGGAGCTCATCTCTGCCATGAAGGCTGTAGAAACAATAGCAGCTCTTATGTTAAGAATACTGTCCACTATGCTTTTCAATATCATCTGGCTGTTGACCTGTACTTCTGTCTGCTACTGCATTTTCTTTTTTTTTCTTTTTTTTTTTTTTTAAGCAGTCAGTCTGAGGTTTTGCTGTGCTTATGCAGTACCTGTATCAATAGTGGTGGAGCCCAGAATTAGGATTTACAGGCACTGCAGTGAATACAGATAGCTTTAATAGTATATCAGGCATACTCGATTATGTAAGTTTGTTGTCCCCTATTATTGGCACAATAAGGTGGACTAATTGCTGTCTTGTGATCAAGCAAAATTAGTCTAAGCTCCTTTTTGTTTCCCACATAGTTCTGAGTAAAATCTCTGCCTTGTTCTTTCAGTGTAGCTATTGAACCATATGTTAAAAGTTTCCACATCACATATGTTTTGTAATGTCAGTAAGGTTTTTGGGTTTTTTTCTGAAATATTTGAGGTGCCTATGATCTGTTCTGCATGATGTTTAAAAAACATGAGTCAGTTTCTACTTTTTGGGAATTCTTTCAGTTCTCTCCTTTTAAGCTCTGGGAACAGCCAATTCCCAGTGATGGGCCTGGAGTGAAATAGGCCACCTTTTGTACCCAGCCCATTGGCACTGGTTGCGGTCACTTGTGTGCTCAGCGTTGCTGAATTATTGGCAAATTTAAATTCTTCTATTCTCAAAACTGGTTTGACCTAGGAACTCCAGATACTACAGAATACAAACTTATTAATGGTGTGGTGGTGAGAGTTGGTGACATAGGAGAGTTAATAACTTGTGAAGTAAAGCATTTGAATATTAACATATTCAGTGTTATCTTGATGCGATTATGTTGTAGACAGGTTTAAGAAAAGCTTCTAGCTTACTGCTGAGGGGTTTTCTGACAGGGAAAACAGGAGCTTTTTGCTCTACTGGATCGAGCACAGATCTGGGAGATGGGTATATGCAGTTCTGCTATTGCTGCCTGTAGCCCTGGTACTATACAGACGTTAAGTCTTTCTGCACTTCTCGCATTCATTTGAACAGTTATGTATCTAAAAATGGAAAGAGGTTATGAGTAGATTCAGGGGGATTACGGGCACATCTGTATGTCTGTTTTAGCAACCTGCAATGCTTTTGAGGGCTTTCATATGCTCACCTGCGTGATCCAATTCCATAACCATCTTGTGCTACTCTGTGAACAACCAACGGATTGAGGGACTGCAGTCAGCCTTACCTGCACTGATTCACTGCCTAGGAATGTGGTGCCTCCCTAGATGGGAAACTGGTCATCACAGTTCCATCCCATTGTGCTGTAAACTGCTAGAAACTGCTTTCACAATTGCTTTACAGATGTATGATGTTTTCAAGTGTTTTCACTAATGCTGGAAAACTTTGGCATACTTCTCAGGGTATATCTGCCAAAAATTTCAAGAAGAAATATGACTATGAACATTATTCAACTTGAAAATACACTTACTAGATGTAACTGTCTATCACTCCTGAAGAATAAATTACAACATGCACTTGTGGGCAGGGGATGCTCGATTTATTGAGGGGACCTTCTTTTCTCTTCACATCAATCCTGTCCTATTGTATGCAAGTGTGTAGTACAGAAGGCAGGAGTGGATAATGTGTGTGGGAGGAAAAGGGGAGAATTAGGTAAAAAAAACAAAACCCCACAACTAAAGATCATAACAAAGAACCTTGAGTGTGAAGTTCTCGTGGCTTAATCCTGATTGTGATAGCTGAAAGATTATGCATCTTACATGAGTTACAGACTTTTAGAGTAATTTCCTGTTAAAAGATATATACCATACTAAACAGTACTATTTTAAAGACTGTCTCTAGATTAGTCCTCAATAGATATGGCTAAACAATATGCAAGCAATATTCATTTCGGATCTCTTACCTATAAACAAGAGAATTCCCCTGCTCCTCTGTCATAAGGTCACCAAGAACAAGTGTGCTGTTTTAGGGCTTCCTTAAAAGGAAGGCTCTATAAAAGTGTAATTACCATGCTTGCAGTTTTTGAACGGGGAAATAAGTAATAAGGTTATGTGCCTGAAGTCTAAAGGAAAAGGAAGCACTTGACTAGCCACACACTTCCTTAGGCTAAATCATATAAATTTCTGTTCTCTGTTCCTGGAAATCATAGATGTTATTTCCTGTCCATTGTGTAGTTTATATTTGCACTGAATACCTTTGTAGGCAAGGATTGGCTCTGCCATTTTTGTCTGTGATGTTTAATACAGGACACAGAGAGGTCTTGACCTCTTTTGAGAAATTTGTGCACAAAGTGATACAAATGATTACTAATGCAATGAAAAGGTTTAAAATATTAATGATAAGTTGATGAGATTGTGGTGTATGAACACACTGTACCACTTTCCTGAGCCCTGCTTTCAACAAGTGCGTAGAATTAACCTTCTCTAGGCACAAATACAGTAGCAAAAATTCATTTCTATATATTTTCTGGAACCTTTGTGCAGTAAAGACAGCTCTGGATTACTTGTTCAACAGCGGAAACCAGCTTGGTGGCAGAACTGAATCTGTTAGTCCATAATCATGTTTCTCCTTCTGCATAATACAAATCTCTCCACTTTTGCCCACAGGCTCCCTTGTTAGGTGCTCCTGCAGCAGTGATGCGAACAGATACGTAGAACAGTGCTACAGGCTCTGTGCTTGGTGGTCCACACGGTAGTTGCAGGTAGCTGGTGGATCACAGCATCCGCTCCCTGCACTGTCTGAGGCAGCACGTCAGTACCAGGGGCTGTGGACAGGGCAGTACAGGCAGTGCAGGAGGGGATGCTCTGCTTGCAAGCTGAGGTGGCAGGAGTGCTGGGCTGTGCCACCTCACAGGCTTTTGTGTTCAAGGGACACGCGCTGTAGCATCGCTGTAGCACCGGTGCCCCTGTGGTGTCAAAGACCCAACAAGCCGGAGACCTCTTTTCAAGCTGTCAGAGGTGGCTCCATCTTGTGCGTTGGAGGAGTGTGAAACCCCAGGTGGGTTGTGCTTGTTTTTAGGCTTTTAGGATCAAGCAGAAGGAAGCAGGCCTGTTTTTTTCAGAGGGGATGTTTAATAATAGAACACATGTAGAACTGGGTAGGATAGGAATTTTGTGCTCCAGTGGTGGAGATGGTTTAATGGGCCAAATGTATTTAAAATAGTTTTGCCTTCTGGGATAATCTCAAACTGGCTTACCTTTTCTTGTCTCCAGTGTGGACATATTTCATTCCATTTGTTTTCTCTTGTATACTGTCATTTGAAAGTGAAGTCTTTTTTTCTTTTGAGCCTCATGGTGAACTACAATACACATCAAAACATATGTTGGTTTATTTGCTAACTTCTGTAGAGCTATTTGAAACCCCGTGGTAATAGGGTTACATTTTCTGGATATAATTTTTGGGCTCTTTAAAGTAGCATACAGAGCTTTGGGGCTTAGCAGACAGTGACCCTATGATTTGGTCAATACAACAGGTTTTCCCTTGTGGCTGCAATACCTTTTCCCTCTTCATCCTATTGATATATATTTCTTTCTGATATTTGCTGTATCATCAGCTGCTGTAGTGCTGCTGTCTAAGTGTAATTTCCAAAATCCTTGTGGATGAATCATATGACAGTATTATCATAAAATATATTTACTATGTTTTTTTCATGGGTACATGTTGCTTTTAAGTATTTTTGCCAATTTTTGTCTAGAAGTGTGGCAAATAAGCTTTCTTCACAGACTTTGACTGTTTTACTGGGATGTTGTGATGCAAATCAGAGTTAAGGGAGGTCTCTACAATTTTCTGTGAAACAAAGGGGAGGATGTGGAGTTCATGAAATACAGTGACCCAGCTGAAGATATCTTACCATTTGATTATGTTCAGGAGAAGTGGTGAATTGTGCCTTCCAGTAATCCTGGGCTTGGGCGGTTAAAGCTCCATGCAAATAGGCTCTTTAAAAGTGAGATTGCTCTGTGGCCCCATTTCTGGTGCTGTTCCTGTTGCTGCCCCATCTGTTTGTACTCACTGTCCCTTTCTGGCTCACTATCCCAGTGCAGACAGAAGTGGGCTAAAGAATGGAGAGGTAAGGTAAATGGAGTTGGTCGAAACCTAGTGGTGAGCTTGGGACTGACCATCCTAAGGTTGATTGTAACAAAGGAACAAGAATATACATGGTATTCTTAAGAAGTTCTCTGGCCTTCAAATGGCATGTGTAGCAGACGGTGTTAAGACTGTAAAGAGGTACCAAATGAGGAGGTAAGGTTTTTCAGAAAGTGACTCTGTTGTGTGGGAGGGAATACATAAACTACAGAGGGAGGAAAAAAGCAAACAATTATTACAAAATACTGGAGCTGAAATATCTTGCCTAGCCAAACGTTTTGATTTTTTCCCCCTCACAATCCTTTCTGAATGTCATCTATCTTTGTCAGTAAATGCCATTGAGGGCTTGTGGACATGACCAGACTTCTGTGCATTGGTGGATCAAACTAGAGTCATGATGGTTGACGCATCTTGCCTCAGGCAGATTAGAGGCTTTTCCTGATCAGTGATTAAAACCCAGTGCCATCCCCTTTTCTAGAAGCTAGGTTCTGGCCCTTAAGGTATGTATATGTATATGTATGCTTAATGGGAGGCTTATCCCTGCCTCTAAAATCCATTTGTACTAATGATCCAGTGAGTCATCAAACCTATTAGTATGGCTTGGCTTCTTCATTTTGTCTCCTGAAGTTTGATTTTGCATTTTTTTCTTCAGAATAACATTGTATTAATTGGCTGGCATGCAGGAAACTTCCTTAATGGTATGCTTGGAAGTACCCGTGTGCCCAGTGACAGAATGATTGTCCTGATTGTTTCCAGTTTTGCTGTAGAGACAAGATGACAAGTAGGAGAAATAGCAATAGTGGGAATACCGAATTTCATTTTGAGAGCTGGTTATCGTCATCAGTTAGATATCGATGCCTTTCTTAGACCTGATTTCTAATTGTTTAAAAATTGAAGGTAACACAGTTTAGTGCGATGACTGATTCTCACTGCATGGATAATGAGTGATTTCTGAAACTTTGGTTATGGCTTCTGAGACTTTGGGCAACAGCATCTGGTGTTGGATTAGTCAGTCTTGGAATGATCCAAGAACGATGTGGTGCTATTTGCAAAAGGTGCTCAGGCAAGAGGAGAATAATATTACAGAGATAATAACGGTTATTTCTGTATTTAAATGTTGCTGTTATAGTCCCATTGGTACAATCTGTACACCTAGGGAGACTAATTGATTTCAAATTTGATGCTTTAACCACTAAATCATCATCTCCAGCTGGCACGGAAATAAAGTGATTTGCATCATCTACATCAGCAGGGAAGTGTCACCTTTGTTAAAAAAAGAACCACCGACACACAGACTTAATTATCTATTCAGAGTGCAAGCTAACAGCTCAAATGTAGTGACTTTTCTCCAAAACTGAAGCAGATATTTAAAGAGGTGTGATCAAAATCACACTTCTCTGAAAGCTAACAGTGACTTCTAAAGATAGTTATAACTCATTTTTTAAAAAGGCTTGATTCTGTGTTTAATATTGTGTATCTTTTATATAATTGGCTGTACTGCTTATCTGTTGTCAGTTTTCTCTTTTCATAATGTTACTGAGAAACACATCCTTTTTATTAAAGGAGCAAAATGTTTCAAAGCTACAGTTGTTGGCAGGTAGACTGAGACTTCTAGTGGCTTGGCCTTTGAGCCTGACTAATGTGGTGTGATAAATCTGCTCTCCTTCCACAGAAACACTGAGTGGTTTAGGTTGTAAAAGCTATCTTTATTTCGAATGCTTTTCCTTCTTGTCAATCAAACCACTAGTATGAGAATCTGTATGAAACCCTTTTAAGATCCTCTTAGGCCAAATAGCACTGGAAAATGGATCTAATAAAGTGCTGTTGAATAGTTTCTTTTAACTATTTAGTGCGTGGCATATCTTTACTTGTAAGTGCATTTGCAATGTAGATTCATAGAAAAGGCTGTTATTTTAGCTGAGGATGTTCAGGGTCTCTGTCCTGCAGAAACTGTGCAGCGCGCTTGCTTGTGCTGCTGCTGGGGCTGTCCTGAGCCAGACTGACCTGGCACTGACATGCTCTTTGCTCTCCCCCTGCTCCGTGGTCTGGTAGTGCATGTGGGACTCCTTCCCAGGACAGCTTTTTGAAAGGGGCAGCAGGACTATCTATTTATGTCCAGCTGTAGGCCCGAGTACCGCGTGAGAAGACTCTTTGGTGGATATTTAGCTCATTTCATTCTCGGGAGAAATGCCAGTATTGCCGCCTGTTAACAGGCGTCAAGCGAGCCATGTCCGCATTGCCCGTGCCGGCTGGTCTCCGTGCAGCCGGGGGGTTGTGCAGCAGTCCTGGAGCCCTTTGGCACCGCTGAGCCCCACCACCGCCGCCGGGCCTCCCTTTATTTCTAGCCAGAGCTGCCGCTCCCCTTCGCCCGCTGCATCCCAGGTGGTGCTGGAGGAGGAGGAGAGGCTGCTGGTTTATTCAGGCAGTGATGCTAGGATTGTGGGCGGGAACAGCTTTTTTTTTTTCCTTTCCCCTTTTTGTCTTTCTCCTCTCCTTGTCCTCCCTCTTCTCTCCCGCACTTGGATTTCGCTGTCTGCAGTGCAGGTCCCCGCACGCCATGCCCCCCACCCCGCCGCCCTAGGGGAGCCCCGGGCACCATGCGGCAGGACAGGCTCACGGGCTCGCTGCGGCGCGGGGGGCGATGCCTGAAGCGGCAGAGCTCGGGCGGCGGCGTGGGCACCATCCTCAGCAATGTGCTCAAGAAGCGCAGCTGCATCTCCCGGACGGCGCCGCGCCTGCTGTGCACCTTGGAGCCAGGTACCC
>WEIT01013031.1:0-30200 GCA_013389985.1 Dryoscopus gambensis
AAAAAAATTCAGGTGCTCTATTGGCACGAACTACACAGTTATGCTAAGGACAGATATCAGGGGACTTATATGAATTTACACTAGCTGGAGTTTAGCTCCAGATAATCTTACTGCCTGGTGGCTTGGGGCTGAGCACTATATACAATAATCTATGTAGAGCTTTTCTCTGTATTTCTATACAATATTTTATGCTGCATGTAGAATTTTTGTACTTTTTTTTTTTTGTAGAATAGATGTTTTGTGGAATTTTGTACATAGAATATTGTATATACAATATTCTATGCTGTATATGGAGTTTTTCTCCATCTTCCTTCTAAATAGCAGAGTAAATTTTGGAGCTGATGCAGCAAGGAAATGAAGCACCAGCATTGTCTTTTCTTAGTGGCCAGCACCAGCTCTGACACCTTAAACTGGAATTTGCTGTATGTGACTCAAAGCTGAACGAAGTCCTGGGCAGATATGTGAGAGCAAGGGCAGCTACAGGGTGAACTGCCCTGCATTCTGAAATCAGCTTTTCGCCTTGCAGTCATCATCATGTGCAAAATGACGCAACACGATAACCCAAACTTGTGAAGCTCAAATGAAAAGCATTATTTTACACTGATGCAAGTGAAGTCCCACAGAAGCTACATGCAAATATTCCCCAGTCTTATTGCCCAAACAACTTCTGTTATCATTGAAGAACACAATGCCATGCCCTGCCTCCTGTCCCGGACTATGTTTTTCTGAAACTTTGTGTGCATTTTCCAGAGCCATGGACAAAAATATTTGTGCAGGAAAGTACTTCTACAGGAACATATACTTCAAGAGATTAATTACTCCTGATCTCCTCCAAGAAGGAAGGCAAAACAGAGTATGTGTTACCTACTTTTCTCAAAACCAGAAAGCAGAGCTAGAAATTCTTCATCAAAGGCCAACAAGGACAGCCAGTAAGGTTTGAATGCCTTGTCTTGGTTTCAAAACATGGAAGCATATACCCTTCCCCTAGTCAACAAAAAGAGAAGACCACAGACCACCACACACACTCTACATTACTTAGCTATAACAAATAGGCAGGCAAAAAAAGAAACAAGGGATGAAAAACTCCTTCCTTCCACTGGGACAAGGCTCTGTACACATTCAGGAGGCTCCTACATGGGAAAGAGGAGCAGACCCCTCTTTTTGCTGTATCCAAGAAGGTTTGAAGGGCAGGAAGCACTGAAAAGAAACTCCCTGTAACAGATGCCCTGGTTGCCTCTGCAGAACGACTGATCACCAATATTTGCAATTTTCTCCCTTTGGATGGCACGATTTCATGACTTTCTCTCTTAATCTTCTGGCCTGTTTTGGGATCAAAGTGCTAATTTTTCTGTCTTTTCAAAGTTTGATTCAGAAGTGGGAGTTGGGATATCATCTTCCACAAAAATTAAAACACTCCAGACATTTTGAATTCATTCAAATCACACTGCACATTTCCCGATTAAAGGTCTGAAAAATTGCAAATGCCTCTCTGTGTTAGACAGAACCTTTCCTAGCTGAAGGACACTTAGTCTTAATGCTCATATATGCTTAATGCCATACACTGTGGGTGACTCATTCTTTCCTCGTTTTAAAAAATCTGTGTGTTGGTAACTATCCTAGAGCAGCTGTAATACATATGTTATGCCTGTGCAACGGGTAGAGCACCTGAAACTAAGAATTCTGCTTTATGATACATTTATTGTTTGGTAAAGGTTCTTTACTTTGATTTTTTTTTGTTCCTGCTTTTCCCTCTATTTTGGCAATATCCCATTCTGCAGCCCCAAATATATGTCTTCCCTATGGGATTCCTTGATATGTCTCCAGCTGAGTCTTTGATATATCCACAACTACAGTCTTCTGTACCTGCAAACCATTTCACTTTCATGGTAGGTAGGAGATTTAAGAGATTTTTGCAGTCTCTGTATCTCTTTCAGTTTACCAGTCCTGGTTCATTCTGAATTACAATTCACAGAACCATTTAGGAAAAGATCTTTAAGACTGAGTCCAACTGTTAACCCAGCACTGGCAAGTCCAGCACTAAACCATGTCCCTAAGTGCCACATCTATACGGCTTTTAAATACCTCCAGGGATGGTGACTTCACTACTTCTCTGGGAAGCCTGTTCCAGTGCTCAGAAACCCTTTCAGTGAAGAAATTTTCCTTAATATTCAATCTAACCTACCCAATAGGCATTACATAAAGATTTTCATCATCTGAGGACAAACTGTTTAGAAAAAGAGCAGTCTTAGAAATAAGTGTACCCAGGAATCATGAAAAATTATGTTAAAGTCTCTCACAAATCTATGACTTTCTCACTATCTCTAATTCCTCATAAGTATTTCTTAATCTTGCAGTAAAAATGTAAAAGCACATCTTTCTTCTTTTGCTACTGCAGACATATGGGGTGATCAGGTTACTTGTACATCATCTCCATCCCGCAAAAAAAAAGTTAAAAAATAATGCCCCTGAAGTCAGCTGATTCTAAAAGTCAATCATGAATTGGCATCTTTTCTCTGGGCAGATCTAAGTCTTTGAAATGCCTTTTATAAGGGTTGGAGCCTTTGCCACTGTGGCTCTCCTTTTCTGAATTGCTTGATGTTTCTTGCGTTGTCAAGGAGACAGTGGGATGATTACAGTCCAAACCCAAGGAACTGGAACATCATGCTGTGTTTCAGCCATCTAAAAAGCGGTAGGCTTGTGATGTAGGAGTTTAAAGTGAGCTTTTACACTTCAGTTGTATTTTCAGATATGTTATACCTGTGGGGAACAATGGTTGGAAATTGGTGTTATAACAATATGCATTCATATACTGTTAAAGAAGTGTGAGCTCTTAATTTCAATCTAGAGAATCACCACACACACCTGTTACAGACCAGGTCTTTTCTTTCACATTTTCAAGATACTCCTAAGGAAGCAAGTCAGTGAGCTTTTAAAAATAATGTTTCTGATGAATTTTTTATTGCTAATACCTTAAAAGAAGATTTTTTTAAAAATTTTTTTATACTTAAAAGCAGATGAATTTTAAGAAATGTGAATCACTTTTAGAAGGAGGAACAGGAGAAACAATATTCTTGGTTTTTTTGGCAAAACGTGTGATCTTGAATTAATTTGACATGTTTCCTTGCTGCTCCCTCCAGTCATCCCATCCAGTCAAGTGGACGTAGGAAAACCTCAGCAATTTGTTCATCCTTACTGTTGAAATAACTGATAAACGTTAAGAAAAGAAAGAAGATAGGTTTTAGGCAAGAATGTTTAGAACATCAGGTTGTGAAAACCTCTGACTTCAAGGAGGCTGCATTATTATTGAAAAAAAAAAGATTATAATAAGAAAAAACTTGAGCCATTGGTCTAAATTTATGCATGTAGTAGGTGTGGATACCGTAGTATTTGTTTTTCCAGCTTAAAACAGATCCAAACATAGTCCAGTGTCAAAGCAAAAGTGGGGGTTTTTAATACTACCAAATAATCTTGCACTTTCACACCAGATCATTTTCAAGGACATCAACTGATGCGATGCCAGCTATATGAGACAATGCTCTGGACTGCAGGAAATCAAATTTTAAAAAATGGAACTGAATAACATAGGATGCTGGCAGCAGAAATTAAACATAGTGAGAGATGATGCGTTCTGTTTAAAGGAGTAAATTTGTTATTAAATAACCAATGGAGTCAAAAGTCAGCAAATGTTTTCTGCATAAGAAAACAGGCGGATGAAGTTGCACAGTAAGGCCCCCTCCTCCTCACTGCTAAGAAACTGACTGCTTTTCCTGGTCACCAGTACAAGACCAACACGTACCAGCTCCGACTGTGCTGCAGGGATTAGGTCACCACACTATTTTCCCAGTACCTCGGTACTGCAGGGGATACTTCATGTTCATCAGCATGTAAATGGGGGGCACTGAAGGGCATCAACCTCCCCTGCCTTTGTCCTGCTGAGAGACGATTCTTTGAAGGTGAATAACTCCATGTTGCCTGGACAGCTTTTCTTGATCTCCAGCAAACCTTTCTTTTCCTCTCCTTTCTAACCGAATGTCAGAAAATAATGTGCTGCAAGCAAGAATTATCCATTACAAGGCTTCATGCTGGCTTTCAGTTAACTTCTAGGGGAAGGAAAGGTACATGTTCCTTACCTTGATTAGGTAGGAGAAGATTTATAAAGCAGGTATGGCAGCATGAGCACTGAAGTGATTGTCAACATGGCTGTTTGTAGGATTTTGCAATACTAGTAGTGGATATAAATAGAAATAATAACAATTTCCAGCCTGCTTTGAATTTGTTTATTTCATAATATCCACAACACACACTGAAATTTTAGTAATAACCCATTTACATTTTTAACGATCTAAGTTCTTGATGCTGGAACTGCAGAACACTAAAGAACAGCTCAAAACTATAATTATGAGTTCTCACACTAATGTTCTCTCCTTTTATGACACCCAAACAAACTGTTAAATATTTAACAGTGTCATGGGTAGGAGTGTAGAATGGGCTAATTTAATATCTCTTTAGTTGGCTAAGATGGCTCTTTTGTTATCCTGTTCATGTGGCATTAACAGTTGTGTATCGTTAACCAGAATGGCAGACAACAAGTTCATCTGCACACTACTCCAATTGCCCATTTTCCTACAGCTCTAAAGGCCAAGTTTCTTTCAGATATTTTTCTCAAGTGAAGAACAAATGTCAGGTTGACTTAAAAACTGTTATTTTCTTAATTTTCTTTGTAATTCATTTTTCCCTAGCTAGTTATAGGATTTTTCTCCTAGCTAGACAAATACAATTTGTCTTCGAAGATAACCCGGCTATTATAAACTACCTCCCTGCAACTCACTGTGCCACAAATTTCTCGCACATAGGTTTTTAAATTTTGCCTCCCTCACTGGTGCAAATTGTTGAATGTACTAATGCATTACTTCAAGCAGCCTAAATATGATACATATGAAGTAGTGGCACTACAAGCAATGCCCAATACCTCAAGCATCCCAAGATACTTTTAGAAACAATAGTCCCTTTGGACCAGCTCTGCTGTACCTTATCATCTACCATGTGTCAATCGACTTCATACTCTTCTTTCCAAGTAAGAGGAGAAGTTAATGCACTCACCCACAAATTATGCAAAGTGTTACACAGCTGTGTACAGCAACGAGACATTTGATCCTAAGGTGATAAGGGGCTCTGACATACCTGGAGGCATGATGCTCCTGAACTGATTCTGACAAGCTTCTCTCTCACACCTCCTCCCCTCTGCCCTGGAGATGGTCAGCAGCTAAAAAAGGAATAGAAACTGAGCATCACCTAATTTATGAGAGTAACATAAGGAATTTTCCATCCTTCAAATACAATCCCACACTGAAAGCTGTAAATAAGTCATGTCATATTCAGATATGTTTTTAACCATGATAAGAATATTCTAAATTATAGATTATGAAATCAGCCACAGATTTACACAGAGAGAAAAGTGTAATAAAGTCTCATCCATTCTCCTAAAGGCCCAGGGAGTTTGATATACTGTGTGAGAGGGTGTTTCAGGGGAAAAGTGTCCACTGAACATCCTGAGATGCTTTATAATGCCTCATCCATTTTATACTTAATACTTCACCAGTGGAAGTCTGCAATAGACATTCATTCCCACTAAAATTTCAGGCTTTTGGTCATTGTCAGACTATAAGAGTAATCCTAAAACTGTAATGGTGAATTCTAAAATTGCCCCTATAACTTACCAGACAGCCTGGACAGAAAAATGATTTTGGGAGGGACCCTGGAGACAGAGAGCAGAGGGCTCTCCTGGGGCAGTGCAGTTGGACCTGGGCTACAGTTTATGTGCTGTCAGGGGAGGGAAAGCCCTGTTAGCTGGGGAGATTGTGTCTCACAGTGCACAGCTAAATACATCCGCAGGGCTGATGTCTCTTAAAGAGCTTTTGGCTCAGGGCCCAAGGGCTCTGGGTCAGGCCCCCTGGAAAAGAAACTGGATTTGGAGAACTTAGCAGAGGCTGTAGGACAATTAGGATAGAAATCAGTGATATGAGGACCTGACCAGAGCTGCGACTCAGAGGATAATCCTGAAGTGTCCTAGAATTACTGGGCTGAGGCTGTCCCCACACCCCCCCATACAGTTAATGTGCAACAGTTCAGCTGAAAGAGTGCCTTGCCTGGGAAACAAAGTGCCTTGGATAACAAAATACAAAAAGCCAGTTTCTGCTGAATTACACCTGAACCTTGAACCAGCATGAACCTTAACCATAGGATGAAGAATCCAGTCGAAATAATCTGTCATCAGTTTAGCCCACGCTTGGTTTGGTAGTTTATTCTTTTTTTCTGCTGCAGCTCAGAGCAGAACATGGCCCCCAGCCTGATGAATAATAAAAATCAGAACGATGACAAGGGCAAAAACAGTTTGGTTCATACCAGAGTAGGAAAGTTGTCCTGAATTATTTGCCCTGCAGCTTTTCCTTCACCGTTGTTACACTCCCATGTTCACACTGTGACACTTCCAATAAATTTACCTCCAGTAAACAAGTAAAACATAAAAGATCTCTGTGGAACCATCAGTAAAGTGTTCAAGTTTGGAAAGCTTTCTCCCAAAATCTGTAATTCTGCACTAAGCAGCTGCCTGCCTGTTGTTCAGAGGTCCCAGAGGTATCTGCTTTACTGCTGGCTTTCCATTTGCCCTGCCCAGGAGAGCTGCTTCTGTGCTTTCCCTTATGCTACGCCCACACTGAGGGGACGCACGGGGGACTGGAAGCCCCAGTGGGCTTTGTCAGGTGGGAGCACCACCACACAAAGGACAACACATGGAGCCCTTTGTGGCAGGAGTCCTGATGCAGGAGCAGCTGCCCCAGCAACTGCCCACGAAGTCTGCACATGGGAATCACTGACACTCCTGTCACTGCTCGCCCCTCATCACACCTCACACTTAAGAGCTCTTCTGGTACGAGCTTTTACTCATTACATGAACACTAATTACAGCATTACATGCAAAATAATTAAAGTTGCTGTAATACTTCCCCACTTTTCCAGATTTGCCCCGGAGCTCAGAAAGCCTCATCATGACAACTCCCATATCTGCCTGCTCAGTGTCTTCCTGGCCCAGGGTGAAATTGGTTTCTCATAATGAACGCACTCAAGCACAGCCATGGAGCTGTTAGCTTTATTCAGCCAGGGTTTTTAATATTTTTTTAAAATGAACTGCTATGTAATCACTACCCTAAAGTCAAATTCTTCAGCTCTTATTAGCACTGTCTCAGTAAAAGGGTGCAGGTAGCTGTTGGGAGAGTTTCCCCAAGTACATCCTGGGATTTTGACATCTAAACTGTTTGAGGCCGTGTTTATCCCATGGAGCACTGAAGGTTCCTTTCCTGGCTATGGGAACCTGCCTCTGTGCTCGTGTCCCTGGCCGTGTTTCACTTAGGTCACACCTTTCAGGCAGCAGAAATGAAGAATCAGTGCAGGTTTAATTTTCCTTGTGGATTCAAGGCACAGCTGAGCTACATACCCAGTTTCAGGAGCCAGGAAGGACTGAAGTCATGAACTTAAAATACTCGTGCAAGTTCTCATCCTGTTGTACGGCATGGCTCGACAGTGCGAGGCCCCAGCTGAAGAGGGGATGAGGGTTGCCATGGACTAGGACTACAGAAGGATGCAGTGCAACAGGCGCAGCAAAACTTCACAAGAGACAGTTCATATCTTTCCAAAGCACACATCCACACAAGGCACAAATACACCACAGAACCACCAGGCAGGCTGGACATGTTGGTGTAGTTTACTCCAGGGTCATCTTCTCCATGGACACCTGCAGACCTTACATATACATAGCAAGTGTAGTAACTATAGCACTAGTCACTCAGTCTCTCCTGTTTGTTATTCCAGGCATGATCCTGCGGGATACATTAGTAGTAAGAATGATTTTTTACATTACACAAATCTCTCAAGAGGCACCTTCTACTTCTAGAGGCACATTGTAAAAGAAAGACTCCTTAAGCCTATTCCTGAAGAGACTCTTTAAAAATCTCATCAGGAAAAAAACAGTATTTGACTTTATTTAGTTCTCTCTTTTTCAGTGGTACCATTATCTTTGAGGGCGTGTTAATGGATCTTGAACGTAACTTTTCTCTTGCCCAGGTTCTGGCAGTGGATTTGCCTAAAACCCCTCGAAATTTCAATTTAGTATTCTTTGAGTGAGAATCATGATGGAAGGGAGTGCATTTCCAACCTCTGTAAGCCTCATTTCATTATATAAAATAAGACAATAAAGTAACTGCCAATGGCAATGCATTGTTAGGAGGTTCGCTCGCCTTCCTCAGGGAGTAATGACCTTTATAGACTGACTCACTCATAAAAAAAGAATTTTTATTTTCCAGGGTCTGTCCCTCCTCTCATAAAAAACCTTTGGATTCACTTGATTCCTATCTCTGGGAAAGCAATTTATCTCACTGTTTATGAGGCTATTGGAAAACAGGAAGTTGTGTGTATCTTCCTAGCACAGGCAGGATCTTTACGTATGCGCCTTTCAGGGTGAAGCCGTAGCACTTGAGGCCATTCTTTATTGAGTGTAATTGTGCATACAACCTACAAACATTATGTCAGCACGTGCATCCAAATCATATGCTATCTTAAAATTAATAATTGGGGAAGCAAAAAATCTATTGTCTTTAGCTCTGAAAAGAGGCTGTTCAGAGTTGCGTGCCATGTTTTAAGTTAAACTTGATGGTCTCTGTTTAGAATAAACTGTATTTCATACACATGTACCCACAGGAATTCACTAGATCTGCAAAATTAAGATTTTTAAAAAGGCATATGGTATTCAGGCAGTGTATAGAGAGCATATATACAAGTTTTAGAATATAAAAGATTATTCAAAACTTATTAGAAGAAAAACACACAGCTTCCTCTCTGAATATTCATGAGGCTATATTTTCACCTTACTATAAATATAATCAACATATTACATTGAATATTTATGTATAGACTACTGCCAAGTATGGGATTTTTATAGTCCAGTTCAAACTGCTGATGAAAGGTAAAACAATCTGCAGATGGTTTGCTTGAAAAGACAGCAAAGCAGGAAAAAACCCCACACCAATATTTATAGCCCATGAAAATAGACAATGAAATAGGAGTATGCACAGATTTCTAGTGTATTTACATTATACAACACTTTCTAATTACAGTACTACTTCATTTGTGTGACAACTAATTTTAATACAAATCTTTGATTTTTTCCTTTGGAAAAAGAAGTGATACTTTTGATTCATTACACTTCCACATTTCCCATGTCTTTCAAACCTAAATAAAACCCCAGCTTGTTCTTTGAAGCATAATTAAAATAAAAATAACATCCTAGAAATCTCTACCTGAGGCTAAATAATTCTCTGTCAAGTCCTTCAAATTTACAGCATGTATTTAACTTTTGTTCATTTCTCTTATTGCAAGTTTAACCTGTTTCATTATATCCTTTCCAGATATGATGCAATTAAAAACATGCATCTCTGGCCTCAGAGGAGCCTATGGCTAACCATAGGCTCAAAACGATTAGGAAACAGGCACCTCTGCAGAGTGGTGCATGAACTTCTTGGTTAGCTCTCGCCTTCTTCAATGTGAATTTCTAGTGCTTAATACAGCCAAGGTGTACAAAAAAATAAATCAAAACGCTTTGCCATTCGGAAAAAGAAAAGTCAGCATCTGTACTCAAGTAAAACAGATGGCTGCAGCATGCACCACAAAGGCCAACCTTCCCCTGAGTCTGGCATTCATTTATTACAAGGCTTTCACAAGTCCCACTTGGTAGCTCCCCAACAGTCCAGTTCAGTGTGCAAACACCAGTGGGAATGTTCTTGTTCTGCCTTTTTTCCCATGTTCAGCTGCAGAAAGATTTTGGATTATATATTGTGAGGCCTCCTGCCTGACCTGCAAGATGTAGGATGGTGTGGTAGAGCTCGCCAGCTCTAAACCTGTTTCCTCACAAATGGCAATCTTTCCATTTTCATTGTACTGTTATTGGGACTGACAGTATTAGTGACGTTAAACTCTTCTCCAAGCCCCTTCAGCTTTCTTTGTGCTCTCCCAGAAAAACACACAAGTCTGTGTGGTTCAGAAAGACTCACTTCTTACATTGGAAGAAATTGCTTCTGTTTCCAGTTATTCCTGTAAAAAATCCACTGTTTTCCCTGTAGTTCATATATAAACATCATAGTTTACAACTTCTACACTCACACAGGTACATTTACAGTAACTTTGCAAACTACTTCTAGTAAAATGCTGATCCAACTCAAGTATAGCTGACCCCCACAAGTCACTCCCAATTCCAGTGACAATTTGCTCTGGCAGGATGGTAGTCCTGTGATTGCCTGAAGCAGATTCCCACGGTACTGCTTTCAAATAGATCATAACGTGCCTACAGATACAGTCTGAGGAGAGTCAGTGAAAACAGAGGCTACAATACGCTATAAAGCATATTAAACATAATTTACTCTTTTATCTCTGACAGCACATAAGAGCAAACAGGATATAATTGCAAAATCATTTTTACCTGCCAAGTAGCAAATAACTCAGAACTCCAGCACAAGTCATTACAGAACTCTCAAACAGCACGTGGAACATCTGAGATGTTAAACCAGAACTGCAAGGTACTTAAAGTAAATGTTGTGGTTAGGAAAGTGTTATGGCTCCCTACAGAGATAAGTTAAGCTAATGCTAGATGGAATGGAAACAAAGAAAGTGTTGTTTTGAAGCAGGAGGGTTCCTAATTTCTCTTTCCACAGTAATTGGACAAGCAACCCTGCCACAGTGCAGAGGAGGAAAACTGAGCCTCAAAGGTGCACAAAGGTATGCAAACTGGTACAACAGGAGTCCAGAAGTCGTGATTCAGTCTGTGGTTGCTGGGCTGTGCAAAGCTCCAGCCATGCCCCTGTGGGTACTTACGGACTAAGATTGAGAAGCCAGGGCAACCATCCAGCCACATCTTAGCCCACCCTACAAACTCTTCCACCTGCAAGGTAAATAGTACTAAAATAGTAGTTTTGTGCTGGGAATCGCTGGTTTTAGAAATCTGCTAATTTTTCTGCTTATTTCAGCTGTGAATCCCCAGGGACCCCCTAGCACACTCTGACCCATGGTGTTTTGGAAAACCACAGCGGCCAGATTATTTACCTCTTTGCCCCCTGCTGCTCAGTCTGTGTCTGACACGACTTCAGTTATTTATGTTCCACACACTTACCGTGCAGATGTCAGCACTGCCCAGCACACTCATCACATCTTACAACTTCCACCAGTGGCACAAGCACCAGGGCTTGGGCCCAGAGGTGAACTGGACAACATTCCAACCTGGGTGAACTGCTGAGGCAAGCAAATGGAGTGGTTCTTAATGGAAAAAGACTTTTCAAGGAAAAAAATCTCTGCTGTTCAAGCCCTACCCTCAGCCAAGCTGCCAGCTCAGAGAAACACAAGCTCTGTCTGAAACGGTCTGCTTTTGCCTCGTGACGCGTATGCACAGCTACCAGCTATCACCCTTAAGAAACACATGCATGGTTACTCATCTTTCTCCTTTGTTTTACTGCCCATAAGGTCTTTATAATATTAATATGAAGTAATTCAGTATTAATTTCATTCATAAATAATTTGTTGTCAATTTAACAGCTAACTCTCTAGACAAAATCTGTATTTAAACCTCTCTTTAACTCCCATTTTAAAATTGTAATATGCTAATTTGCTAATGCCTGCCTTCTTTTGAATCATGGGAATGCTGAAAATGCTGCAATTGTTTTATTTTCCAGGAAGTTATTCTGATGACATGTGTTAATTAGAACCAAAATAAATGACATGGTATTTTTTTTAGAATATTGGATTATTTGCAAAACTTGGTTTTGCTAATTTAGCACAAGTTTTCTTAATGATACATTGAACTAGACAAGCAACAGCGCAAGTTTGATGTCAGTGATCTATGTAGTCAATAAGAATCAGACTCACAAAAGTCTTAATCAGCAGAGTCACTAAATGTATAGAAAATGCATGAAGCAGATAAACGACTTCTAAACCTACATGATCAAATTGGAACATTTTCCCAGGTGGTGTTTCTGAGCACCATACCATCTTCATTTCACTATTGTTCTACTAGGATGAATAAAGTGAAAGCAACTTGTATTTTAGCAATAAGAGATACTAGGAAAAAAAAATCAAGATGAAGAATGCAAGTTTCTATAAAGTCACTCGTGGGATTTCAGAATTAAATCTAACAAAAGTAGCAATCACTAATTCAGATTTACTTGGTCTTACTTGAATAGCCAGCCTCTGCTGTTTGAAGATCAGCCATCCATAACCGCCCCATGGCATTTGATGGAGCAGGACCATAACCTGCAAAATCATTTGCATTCATGTGCACATCATACTTCTCTACGGTCCTATGCATCTAGAAGTAAATGATTTTCCACAAGCACACCAGAGCATCATCACCTTTCACTTCACTGAAAGTGAAAAGACCTATTCACCAAGTAAGTAATCCCCATCTAGGGGCGTTCACACCACATCGGGGTTCCAAAAAGAAGTCAAGTGAAAAAAAGCGTTGTGTATGTCTCTAGCTGTTTAATGATGAGTTTGGTCTTTAACATGCTCCGACTCTTCAGACCAGCATTCTTTTCACTAATCAGGCTCTCTGTTGGGTGGATGTTTACCACGGCATGTACCACACCTCTGGATTTGACAGTGCTTTTCTATCAATTCTCTTTTCAGGAATAAAAGTTCATTAAGCTGCCTTACAAATGTGTGGAAGATTTGAAACAAAAAGAAACCATCACGAGTGGTTTCTGAGGAATACAAAAAACCTTTTTCTAGATGTTCCCATGTATTATGGATGTCAAATACTGCCTACATTCGCATGTGCATTTGCCACCATGTGATCTGTATTTACCACAAGTATAAGATCCAAAATTGTAACTAATCCAATCAGAAAATTGACAGTGTGAGAGAATTAACAAATTTGCATTACAGATCTATAGACAAGAGATAGAAAGATGAAGGACATTACCATCAGAACAATATTTTCTTCTGTCTGGAAAATGATGGGTTCATTTTGAACTTAATGAACCCCTGCAAGGAACAAATATTCATTTAGAGACTGGCTAAAGTAGAATCAAATGAGATGATCATCTATGTTCTGCACAGATATTTTGCTGATATGATTATGACAATTGCTTTAGTTTGAAATGACAGAAAAATTATATATATTCTCCTGAGCTGTCAGATTTCAGGTCCCGTAAGTTTTGTTAGCCAAACTTACACAGGGTTTAAGGAGGAGCTGTTGTAGCTTCAGTGGCTGTAAACTGCAGAGGAGAATTATTAGTCTTCCAAAAGCAGAATCTGATTTAACAGTGCAGTAGCATGGCACTGCTCAAATACCTTCATGGGGCTTTGAGAAACCCTGCACTTGGGAGGAGTGAGTGCAGCACATGTGGAAATGTGCCACCGCTCACTGCACCTCTGGCTACTGTGCGGCACATCCTCATATTTCAGATTTTAGGAGCAGGGTTTTGTGGGGTACAAGTGTAAGGAAATCACCTCTTTAAGTGAGACAAAAAGGCTACTGTTACTGAAATTTTTGTGGCCCCAAGGAATCTGTCTGCAGTGTTTGCCACCAGGGCCAGAGTTTGTGAATACTAACTCACATCTTGAACTGTACAACATGAAGAATCATCTACTGACAAAACTGGTAGGAAAAGCCATGGTGAGTACTGGAAGGAATCACTCCACAGCCTATGAGGAGGATCTAAGACAGTGTCTCAATGCATTGTTATTATTTTCAATCCTGCAGTAATTTTTGTCAATGAGGCATCAGTCTCCCAAGACTTAGTACATGTGTCAAACAAACAAGGGCCAGAGCTGAAATATACGCAGTCAGAAAGAATGCAATCATTTTGGGTTTTTCTTTTCTGAAGTATTTATTTTGGTTGGAAAGGGCTGATTTTTTGCAAGTGAAATACTTGCACTTTGAAAGTTAAAAGTTGCAAAACAACCTCAAACCAAACCAAGACTCAGGGAGAACAGGGAAACTAAGAGAGGATACTGGTGGGCATGGCAATCATGTGATTGATATAAGCCTGCCACCAAGCTGGTTTTTAGACTTGTAGACATGCAGTGTTAATAATCTAATGAATATTATTTTTGTTGCAGCTCTCCACTATTCTGCATTTATGAAAAGAAGGACTATATTAGTAGCTTTTAGGTCATTTTTTTTTTCATTAAGCATATTGTGTGTGTGCATGTGCATGTGTGTACAAACATTGTGGAGAGCCTAGATGTTTTCTCTAACAAACAGTAAGATCCCAGTTTCTTTTCCTCCCTTTTCCACGGAACTATTAGTCTCCGAAGCAGGATGCAGTATCCACAGCGTCAATTTTACCAAAGAGCCAGATTTCCATTTAAAGCCACAGGAGACTGTACATAGACAGTATCTCTAAAAATCCTGCTCATCAAGCTTGTATTTGTTTTTGTGGAAGCAGTCAGAATGACATGAAAACAAAACATTCCCCAGATTAATGAAATGCTGAGCACTTTAAAATGATTTTTCCATTCCAGTAACCAGCAAAGAAGTTTCCAAACTAATTTTCCTAAATGCATGTTGACAAGCTTCACAAGGGAAAGCATTTTATTATTTTACCCCTCAATAAAACAAAATTGTTTTCAACTTTAAAACTCCCTACAAATCCTGCTGACAGCAATCTTGGTAACATTCTTGAGGCTTACAAAATGCTATGCAGTAGAATAGAGGCCGCTGCTTTCAGGGACCAACAACTAGGTGCAGGAACAGCACCTTGTGATCCACTTTGTAGTTCACATTGCAGCAGCAGCAGCAGCAGCAGAACTCAAGTGCTGCAGATGAAGCCCTAATTCTACAAGGGTGCTGATGAGATGTCTCTGCCTGTGTGCCGGTGCTGGAAGGCTCTCAGGAGAGCACAGAAGGAGTAGGATCACTGTCAGGCTGGCTGGGGATTACTCTTGGCTTTGTAAGCCATTTTCTTGACTGCTTGATTTAGAGCATTAGAAGCCAGCTACATCTCTGACTGTAAATTCCAGGTTTATCTTATGAAACACATCAAAAAGTGTCAGCTGACTTTAATTTGCCAGATATCTCCATGCCCCAGTCATGCAGCACAAAAACCAAAGTGGCTTTAGGTCCCATTTGCTGTTGTATTCCATGATAATGAGAATACACTTTCCCTATTGTACCATTAATCTTCTTCCTCCAAGGCTTTCTTTATAAGGTAATGGCCACATTTTCTGGGTTTCAATGTGTAATAGTTATACTATTTTAAAAATTATTTTCTTGATAATGAATAGACTATATCCCTGTGTTTAGTACTAAACCATCCTCTTAAAGATCCACTTTGATATACCTTTACACACGTACAAAATTTTACGATGAGACATCCACTAGCTAAAAAGCATCACAGCTAGTGTTGATGAAGATACTTGGACTAAAAACCTGAAGATGTCAGCAAAATGAAAGGCATAGGCATAGAAATAATCTCTAATCTCAGCTATTCTAGGTACATAAAACATTATAAGGAATATATGCAAGTTGACCATCAGATTCAAATTATTATTAAAGCCTTATTTTTAAATGGTTCAGGAAGCAATAGGTAACATCTGTAAGGGTGAGGAAACAGGGGTTGCATGATTTATTTTAATTCATTATTTTTTGGGGGGGGGGAATAGCAAGCAAAGAAGGAGAAGGGAAAATAGTGGCATGTGCTTTTAAACTATTGTAGAAATGCAATAAACAAGAAGCCTGCCTGGTTTAGTAGCTGCCTTATTTCTAAAAGGCTACAGTAAAAAACTGGATGTGACAACTTCCTAGGCACTCATGTTTTTGTGTTGATTTAAGAGTCTAAATTCTTATGAAAATACTGACAGAGAGAGACCCTCAGGTTAAAATCTTTGTCTGTACTGTTGACAAAACATCTCAAGAGAGGCTGTGCAGTTTCACAAGTAAAAGTAATATTTTATAAGGCATTAGAAGAGCACAAGGCTGGGCACAGGAGAGGAACTTATTTGAAAACATGGCTTTTGAAATTGTTGCTGGCAACACTAAAAAATCCTCTAGGGAGAACTTTTTAAGTATTTAAGGGGGTAGACAAGCTTTTATTGTTTCCTTAGCTTCGTAATTGCATTTAAGTTAGTAGAGTTAAGACAAGTCTCTGGCTTCAGCCATGTGCCAATCATGAGGAAGATCTGTCCACACTCACAAATTCTGCTTTCACCCTTTGGCTTTCCAACAGAGCTGTCGCTTCCCAGAAATGCTGCCTGCTGTTTGATCTGCCTGCAGCGCCTCGTTACCTCTCCTTGCTGGGTCTCTGAAGACACCTCTGGCCAGCAGAGAATGACACGATGCTGCCATTTTCTATTAAACCAATTGAGTAAGACGCTAAAGGAATAAAGTATTTAAAATATTCATTAGTTTTTAGGAGCACATATATCTTCTTAATTAGCTTTGTCACTGGATCAAATTAACAAGGTTTTAATGACAGTTAGTAAGTGATACATTCATTAATTTAGGAAATGATTCATTTTCTCTGACTTTTTAAATTCCCCTCTAATAAAATAAATTCTGGCATGAGTTTTTCAATTAGGCATGATGTCCTTATTTCACATGGTGTAATACTGCAGTTTGAACACCAGGATAGGGTGAGTACATTCAAGCAAAAAAAGTGATTAATTCCAAATAATTGCGTGACCTCTGAAGTCAAGTTTTTATTTTACAAAAAAAATTTGTTTGTTCAGTTTTGGCTGAAGATTTATCAGCACATTTAGCGTACTTACAGTTCTTCCATATCAACCTAAAATATGCCTAAGTATCACTTGATTAATATTATTTCTTAAATATTTTCACATATGCACAACATCAGCACTATACAAAGAAAGAAAGAAAGATAAAAGAAGCATTAATCATAATAAAGAACCATGATTTCATCATTACCTGGCTGGACCAGCTTCCTGTCCAAATCAATCAAACTGCTCACATTACTACCAGGCTAGAGCTTAGTGAAATGTATTTATTATGACTATGCATTTTATCAGTATTTATGCAGAAATATGCAAGAAGGTCAATCTAGCTCTCTGTCAGTAATTTTTAAAACACAAGACTTTCTATTTCGAAATCTTCAGCCTAAGAAATTGCATAAGACCGTCTGGTCTGTGAGGTGTAGGAACTACAGGAGTCCATACAGTTTTGCTTTAAGGAACACAGATTTTTTTTTTTTAAAATCAGATTATATGAAGAAAAAAATAAAGGTGCAGTATTAGTTACAGTATTAACAAGAAAATACCAGCCCTATATATTGAGGTTTCTCTGATTACCCAGAAAATTCGTGCTTGTAAAAGAAGCTCTCCCTTTCAAATGCTGTGGGGTCTTCAAACAGCCTTTAATCAAAATGTGAAATCTTAGCCATAAGTCTTGGCTCTAGAAACTTACAATGCTTCCCCAGATGGCTCTTGATGGCTCTCTTTCCATCCTTGAGAAACTCTTTATAGTTAAAGATCTCCAATGATTGATTACTGAGGTGTTAGAACTACTTCCAGCTTTGAGTGACCGTTCCAAGCCTCAGTAGACAGATGTAGCCATGTGACACTTCTCTGTGGTTTTGCTTTTTGATGGATGAGCAAAATCCTGCATCCCGACTGCACAAAGCTATGCAGAGGCTGCTTTATAGGGAAACCCTAACATGGAAATGGGGGAGGTCCTGTCAGCCTAAGAAACTTTAAACCTGTCAGATTTTCATGGCTGTCCGACTTCTCATCAGCACTGTCACAGCAACCCTCAATCCCGTGCCTTATAGTGGCTTTAAATGTACCTTCTGGAAAGTAGGTGTATTTAATACACTCGCTGATATGACAGTGACCATTTGAGCTTCCTGAGATAATGCTTGTTCCTGTCCTAGAGAAAGCAAAAAGCCCAGAAATTCTTGGGAGCAAAGCAATCTCCAGAATTACTTAGGGCAATTTCATGCCATAGAAGTGGAAGAAATTTGTGCCTTGCAAGCTGCAAAAAGCTGACTCAGAAGCAAAACTTTTAATATATTTTTCAGTCCATGGTGAAATTTGAAGCCTTGTGAGTAGAAACATAGTGTTTATGTAGCTTGTTAGAAGCCATATGGTACACATTTTAGTTATAGGTCAAGTTTTTAACAGCCTGTTCTTCAGTGTACTTGGAGCAATGTAAATTAGCAGCAGATTTACTGTGCCGGTAAAGCCAGGACCAGCAAAACAAATCCAGGAAAAGGATGGCAATAAAATAATGGCATATCAAGGCAGATAAATACAATAATAATGCTACAAAGTAATTATTTTCTGAGCTATTAGAACTGGATACATTTGCATCTAGTTATTAAAAAATTCTCCCTATTGTTTCAAGAAAAAGTATTCTTTTTAAATATTTGATTATGTTACATTTCAGTAGCAGGACTCTCTAATATCTCTACGGGGAGCAGTGTACTGGAGAGCCTCTATTTTTCTGAAAAAGGCACTGCAAATCTGTTAAAAATGAAACACAGTTTTATGCTTGTTAATAAACCTCCCACTCTGCTCCAAAGCATTGGGACGGGATTTTATTTTTACTGAAATAGAAGTGAATTGTACTTTTTAACTGGATCTTCAGGTCTTTCTGTAACACACAAGGCAAATAACAATGAAAAGTGAACCTGAAGTGCAGAGGCAGTGCACACACCTTTGGTTGGCTTTTGCATAGTGTTGTGAGAGGTTTTTGCACAGACCTCCAGACCCCCTGGCTTTGTCTAGACTCTGACCTACTTTGTTTGAGGTTTTGCTTAGCTTTGTAGTAGTGTGTGGTGCATGACGTACATGACTGCATATGCTAAACCTATCTAGTTTAGTATATTTGAGTATAATTAAAGTTTTATAGAGGTGCCACAATAAAATTCTCAATGTTAATAATTTTATCTATCCCAGTTTTCCCTGTGATTTACTCTTTTCCAACTGAGCAGCAGTATCTGGAAAGTATGCTGTCATATGGCAAATTTACGGAGATCTGCAAAGGAAGGACCAATGTACTCATAAGGTGCTTGATTCAATTCTTTTTAATATCCAGAAGCCACAAAAAATTTAATTTTTTTAGGGCTTCTGTCCTGCAAAATCCAGACTATTTTTTTTTCTAAATTAAATTGGACCCAGGGAAAGGAAGAAAATCTCTCTGTAAAGATTAGACGAATATGAAATAACATTAGAAATGACCTGCTAAATACTTTATGAAGTCTAATTTCATGATACATCTGCGCCTTAACTAAAACTGCATTGCACTGCAAAGCGATGGCAACCCAATCTGATAATTTTCCTGGTGTCACTCTTTATCAACTACTTCATTCTTGGGGCAGGACGTTAGGGTCTTTAAAGCAAAAAGGAATCAGGAAAGATTGGTGCCAAGGCAATCCTTCTCCCATATATAGGGTAAAGAGGGAGACTCTGGGCGTAACAGTAGCAATAAGAGGGAAACAGGAGTGACTTTTTAAAGGGGTCATTATCAGAAGCTCAGAAATGCTGGGTGGGAAAAGTTCCCATCCCTTCCAGTCAGTTGGGTTTTTTTCAAAAGTGAGATAAAACCCAGGAGAGAATGGGAGAGGACAACAGGGAAGCATCTTGCTTTGGCATGAAGAATGGAGAAGGATTTTCAAATAGCATTCAGAGAGAGGCTGATCCAAGGCATCCTTCATAGGCTGTGGAAATGGGTTGAAGAGCCATCCCAGGAGAAGGCAATTATGTCTGCAAGACTTCTGAACTGAACTAATTTTGTGTTTTGACTTTCATGGCCAGTTTGGTAGTAAGTGGACTGGGTGAATTTAAAGCAACTGCTGTGAAAGAATAGCTCAAGGCATACATTTGCTGCAAAATTAATATTGTTTCTCATGCACATACTCTCACACACAGTTTCTTCTGTAATACAGGACTTAAATAACATCCATTTTATTCAGTTAGGTGTGTAATTGCATCTATTGGGAGATTTGCACAGCCTGGATAACCCAACTGTAAGGTTACCATCCAGAGCCTCCTAACTTCCAGCAAGAAAACAGCATGGTCAAAGCTGTCCTTGATCATGCAGCAGGGAGTCTGTGGTGCTGTTGTGGCTTCGGAAGAAAATGAGCTCTATCCTAGCCACAACCACGACAGACGTATATTGCTGCCATTGCAAATACCAAGGCTTTCTCCTCACTGTATTTGAATCCACTGACTATGGCTAAGTCACAGGAACAAATTCTGAAGGACAAAAGATATGTGACGTCTTCCATTGCTGAGATCAGGAAGCATTATCATATAATTTCATTCATCAGCTGAACAAGCTTCATATGAGTCAGAGTAAAGTCATATGTTGGGCTTGGCTTGGCTTGGCCACACCTGCTGCTGCCAGAAGGCAGTTCTGTTGCTTCCCTTCTCAGTACCATCCAGATGGATTCAGCTGGGTGTTGGCTCTGCCCGTGCTTCCAGCCAGCTGCCTGCAAACCGTGGGCCAGAAGCCACGTAACTGCATTAGCACTGACTGTGCCTGCGAGGGACAGAGGCTCCCAAGCCCAGGACGGGCTGTCACCAGCAGCTCCTGTCCTCTGGAGGCCGGGCATGTCAGAGCCATGGGGATGGTGCTCTGCCTTGAAAGCTCAAGTTCCTACATCAGTTCCTGAAGACAAGCTCATTAATTGCAAAAGGCTAAATGTGCCCCAAGCCATAATTTTTTCATAAATACTGCTATCATGAACAGTTCAAAGTGCTCCACAGTGCATACAGGTATTTAAAGTCTGTCCTGGTTTCCTCCAAGGACAGGGCTAAGTTTCTTCAGTAGCCGTGAGGGGGCAGAGTCTGGATCTGTGTGGGCAGGTCCAAGTCCTGCTATTCCCTATCATCTTACATCGCGGCCAGGGAGTAGGGGAAAGGGACTCCCTCGCTTCCCAGGTCCCTTTTCCAGGGGGGCAAGCAGCAAATGGAATGGTGTGGTAACACTGATCCCAACTGGAGGGTCTGTCCAACATGTTTTCATTGTCCCAATCTGTGAGCAATTTTTGCCTGTAAATCACCCTCTTTTTGTATATTTTTGTTATTTATACTGTTGTTGTTGCTGTTCGTGTTGTTACCTCCTTGCAGCTTCCAGCAAATTGCTTTTATCTCAGCCTGTAACCACTGCCTCTTCTGTCTCCCACCAGAGTGGGGAGGAGAATGACCATGGGAAGGATGGGACACTAAGACAGTGCTGATCCTAAACCATGACAGATTCTGTTCAGATAACATGTGTTTGGTGTCTGTGCATCTACCAGGGAACAATGTTTGGCTGTGGTCAGTTTTAATGCATAGGTAGGTTTCTGCCTATGCACAGTCAAGGATTTTAAGCATTTCTACACTTACGCCTTCATTTTAAGTGATGAATAAGCTTTTCTAAATTACTTACGATTACTTATCATGACAGCATAGTACAATCAGATGAGATACTCGTTTCTCAGTAAAATATTTCATAAAATTGTCAAATATGTTATTACATGAAGCATTACACTTGATTATATACAAATAAAGTAGTCAAATGAAGATAAATGTCTTAGTATAAATGCAGTAGAATAAATTTAATGACGAACAAGTGTTGAGAATAAAATTGCCTACTTTTTGTACTTACTTGTTTTATCTAGCAAAACAGTTGTTATTTTTTTGAAAGCAAAGTCCCTTTCATTTAGAAACTCATTACAGAGCAAATATTTTAAATTTTCAAATAATTACTTGAAGTGCTTTTATTGTTTGTCAAAATGAGTGAATGTTGCAATAGAAGAACAGCCACACAGAGAAATCAGACAAAATTAGCTCCTGTCTCAAGTAATGCTTATCTTAAGAAGAAAAACAGTCTACATCTGCTACAAGTATTTCCACTGGCAGAGAAGTGAGCTCTAGGAGACAATTTTCATAGTCAGTTGCACTCACTTTTTAGAAACACACCTTATTCTCACTTGAATTTGTCTAGTTTCAGTTTCTGGTCACTGTGATGTTTCCCATGGGCAGCTGGCAGGTGCCTGTCACTGGTTTGCCCAGGTGCAGATTAGCTGTGACGTGGATGCCAAGGGACCAAACCTGGCTCTGCAGGAAGCCAGCCCAAGCCAGCCCACCAGCTCAGGCCACAGCTACAAGGGCTCATCACATTCCTCCCCATCTCTGGGGAATCCTACTACCCCTTTATTTGGGACAACAGCAGGCAGACTAGGTTTTCCTGCTCTTCAACCATTCCTGCAGCTCTTCTTTCAGTCTTTCCAAATTTTATTATTATTCCTTAACTTAGGTCTTGATATTCCTCTGTTTTATATATTTGCAGATTAATATTGGCTCTTCTGGCTATTTGTCCAGTAGTTTACAATGGGATTTCATGGTCAGTTTGCTTCCCATCATAAAGCTGCAGCACTTCCAAGCTTCCTATTTCCTAGGATGCTATGCAACAGCCTATAAAAATGCCCTGCCTACTCTCATATCTATTTGTGTACCTATATAAAAATATCAAAAACGTGTATTCAGTTATGCAGTGCTTTTCTCCAACATCTTTAGATTTGGTTGGTATCCTAACTTTTGCTCAGACAATACCAGTTGTCCCAAGACCTCTGAAGTGAGGATACAATACCATATTCTTACTAAAATTACTCCTCATTACTCCAAGAATTAAAACTATTTCTGCATTATCACATAAAATATCTCCCTTATCTGAACTCCTCCCCAGAAGATAATAGAAATATGTATTAAGCATTTCTGCCCATGGCAGATTAAAATTAAGAATTCAAGAAATTGCACCTAAAGTGCTCCAGTATCATCATCAGATAATTCAGATAAGTAGAATTCCTTCTGGTCTGTCCAGATTTGTTCACTTTTAATTTTGCCTTTCAAAAAACGTTCCCTATATTTTGTGACTATTCCTTGATTCTTGCATGACGGTATTCAACAATACTTCTAGAGGAACATTTTTTTAAAAATAACTGGGTTATGGGTTTGGCATCTTGCAAAATGCACTTGAGCCGCTGCTAATTGTTATTTTCGTTGTTCTGTTCAAATCCTCTCTCCACCTGATTTTGCTAACATTTGTTTTTGAGCTTTTGGAAACCATTCCATGTAAACTACCAAGTACAACTGTTCTTTAGATTGTTCATTACATATATCATATTAATATAGCACACATATATAGTAGATGCCAGCTAATTATGCACCTTGAGTTTTCTTTGTAACTTTGTCCTAAGAATATTCAAGATCATTTGCTACAGAAAAGCAGACTTAGAGTTCACCAGCTAACAATTTCCTTGGTGGGACTGAAGTTAAAGAGTATAATTTCTTAGCTAGGAAATATTGTAAAAATAGAGTGAGCAATGCTGATGCCTAGTGGTGAAGAATGAAATAGAGCCACAGAATCATAGAATTGTTAAGGTTGGAAAAGATCTCTGAGATCGTTGTGTCCAACCTTAGCCCAAAATCTGCCAAGTACAGTGCTAAACAATGCAGCCCTTTTATTTGGCAGAGTAGGAAGGAGGTAATTGGGGAATTAATCTGGACAAAGGCTATTATTGTCAAAATCTTTCTTTTTTTCTCTGTGTGTGTTTGCATGTGTGTGTATGTTGAAAAAAAATAGAAAATCTCAACTGGAAGAAAATTGCTGGTGAAAGTAGACAAGGACACAAAAAAGTCTGACTGTTGAACAATGGGACTTGAGAAAAGGCCAAAGATAGTTATCACTAAATGAAAGTGTCTCTCCTCATGAGAAACACAGGTAACAAGAAGATGAATTGAAAAATCAGTGACAAATAGATATATGACTTTAAGCAAGAGAAACTGCTTGGAAATGAAAAGAAAAAAAGAAGGAATTTTGCCACAATGGTGGATTTTATTGGAAAAAGGAAAAAATTGTGAAAAATCAATTTTTACCTGTCCAAGTCTCAGACTGACAAGGACACTGGCACCCAACTTCTTTGGATAAACAATATAATAGGCTCCATGAGCCCCAAAATTTCTAATCTTGTTACTGTCAAGAGATCACAAGATCTTACAGTTCCTTTATGAGAGTTTTATGTACAAACAATGAAAAGGGGAAAACCTCAAAACGTGGCTTTCAGTGGGATGCATAAGTCTACCTGAGCCCAGCTTTTCAAGTGGAAGCTTTGCAAAACCATTAAATCACTGTCTGCTTGAAGCACTCAGACATGGATAAGCATGAGTTGAAATCTGAAAGGGACGAATGCACAGAAAACACTCTCAGACAACTTTCTTCTCACTTCCTTCAGGAAAAATGCAGATGCTGTTCAAAATTCATATAAGACCTTAACAATATCCACAGACAGAACTCACCCTGGGAAGGGGCTTCCTACCCACTCCCGCATTGCTGTAGGCGAAGCGAAGCCTGAGCAGTAGGTGCCCTCAGCGCTTGGGCAGGTAACATGGTGCTGGAGGGACCAGGAGAGGTCTTGGTCTCACACAGGTCAGTAAGAGTGCTGCAACTAAAGTCCTCCAAGAATCCCCAAGAAAACCTGACCAACACCAGGAAGCTTGGTGGGTGAGGAAGCACAAGCAGGAGATGAGATTGGACATGTGTCTTAATGGGCATTTGAAGTTACCTGCACTTAAAGCCCTGGAGGCAGACTGTACAACTGTTGAGTTATTGCCAAATGGATAATTCCCAATGACAGTGTGGACATCATCCTTTTATTTTCATTGAACTAGGAAGCTACAAGCCTTTCTTTTTTGATTAATATCCTTGTAATTTTACTGTAGCACATGCTACATGAGTCAGCATCATTCACCTATCAAGAGCCGAGGCAGGTACGAAATGCAACATTAAAAGTTTCATGCTGAGGTCATATATTACACCACATTTCCTTCAGGAACAACAGTGGTTTCTGCTATCGACATAAATATCTGTATTTAATTACAAAATCATTAGGATTTGACAAGTCTGAATTACCATACTGAGGTGATTAAGTGGTTAATGGCTGAATCATGTGAGAAATTTATACAAACATGTATAAGACAAATTTTTGTGAAAGAAACTGTTGCCTACTGAAGTATGAGTATGTAACTACAGTTCTTAGATGAGAGATGTAATCATGAATACCTATTTTTGTGCTTACATAATGAGTAAATATCTTTAAAATACATTATGCAATAGAGTTGCAATTTTTGTTTAAAATATTTTATTCTATAGAGCTGCCATTTTTGTTCACATCTACTTTCAACAGACTTAGGACAAGAAGAAAAAACAAAGACAATTGAACTATTTGTTTATAAAATACCGCCTCAATTTTTTTAAAAAGTCATGTCTGCAATTGTTTCAGTTCCTGCTCCAATGACACCATTACTTTCTCATCATCGTTCCTTTTAAGAGACCTCAGACAGCGGTTTTTTGCGTCTCCTCCCTGCCCAGGCTGGGTCCATGAGCGATCAGGCAGCACCATCTGCTGGGCATTCTTGCCTCCCGATGACATCTACTTGACTTTTCCTCTGAAATAATTTGGCAACCAGGTGAAGGCAGAGCAGAATCAACCGAGGTCTGTGCAAGATCAAGCGTTCTCATGGGCTCTAATCTGTTCCCCCTGTGCCTCTTGGATAGTAACTTCTTTGCCCTAATTAACCTATTTAAGATTTATTAATTAAAAGCTAATTTTTTTCAGTTTCATAGCGTTATTTCAAAATAATTAAGGTAACCTAAAATAATAGGATTTGCCCTGCTTTCTACAAAGATGTACGATCACACAGAGTGGTGTTTAGAAGTTTATTGCTATTACAGATGTGGGGAAAATCAGGTATTACTTTCTACAGGTCACAAGATACTGCATCTCAAAGCTAGCCATACATAGGAAGTAAATAAAAAAATAGCAGAGAACTTTCCAACAGGGCATGCATATGTTTTGTGCCATGTGAGCCTAATCCCAGGCATAAACCTTTTTCCACCATCTCCTTGTTACGAAAGCGGCACCAGCTTTCATCTGCCGTGGGAAATCCTGTCTGTAATTTTGGCACCAGATGTCACCAGCTGCATAATTAAAATTTTCAACTGTGTGGAAAGAAACCACTCTTCTGCTGGGAATCCCATACATATTTAGTAGTAAAGAGCCTGGCCTCTACTGAATGTGGTTTTGCTGCTTACAAAGGAATATGCTCAGTGTGCGCCTACTCCCTTTACAATCATTTTAATCTTTTATCAGTGTTAGGGAGAATACACCTAATATAGGTCTAGAATGGAGTAGGATGGGACACACGGTCACATATTGGAAAAGTGGTTAAAAATACTAAGCCAGCAAAACATGTAATCTCTTTGCATTAACAAGAAGAATCTAAAAGTGCTTCTGTTTGAGGTACTATGCAAACCAAGAAGGAAGATTTTGTCTACAAACACACATTTCTAGGGGCCTGGTGCTCACCAGAGTTTTACTGTAAGATCAAATAAGATCAAATAAGCCAGAAGTTACTTCACCTCCTTCTGCTGCTGCATGATTTCTACATCATTTCTACATCAACCTCTCCTTTTGCTGGCAAAAGCAAATATGAGGCCAAAATGGTCTGGGGAGCTTATTGCTTCCTGCGGCTCTTGGACTGTTTTCAACTTGGATTAAGTCCTCAGTTCAGTTTCTCGCACAGCCAACACAAACTTGTGCTCTCACAAGGGAGATTGCAAAGACAGGACAAGCAAATCTCTGCACATGGATAATATGCTGGTAACACAGAAGTCAACATGAGAAATTTGGACAGGATGACCTATATCAATAATGGCAGCAATGGAGCATCTCCCTCTCCTTGGTCCCTCCTGGTCTCCTTCCTCTATTACACCAAAAAAACCCAAATCTATTCTAAGAATGAAAGTTTAGAGCTCTTACTTCAAACTATTACTTCTAGTACAAGATGTGCATTTTTATTACATCATATGCATGCAGAAAAAAATATTATTTGATTAAACCTTTTGCCTTTACAAAAATTATATTAACAAGTCCGGTCACACATTGCTGCCAGAAATGCCTGACATATTCCAGTCTTCTTAAGAAAGAGTGAACTATTTTAGAAAAATATTTTAGAAAAATTTTAAAGACAGATTTCAACACATAACATTTCTAAAAATAATGCTGGCAACAAATCCTCTTCCCTCAGCCAAGTTTGCTGAGTTACTTTAAAAAATAAGGCCTCATCACACTGGGATTCAAACTACAAGTATACATCAGTAATGTGCTTATATCTAAAAGCAAAACTAAACAGCAAATGTGGTAATGGAACATTAAGCATTAGGGATGGACATGATTTATGCTGCTTACCAGATATGTTTCTATCTGAGGTTGCCAAAAGTAACCCCAGAACACATTTTGGACTTCAAGAAAGCTGAAAGAAGGTCATATAAAAAAGAGATGGCAGATTCAGAAAAATATAATATTATCAGGAATTAGTTCCTGAACAATGTTTTGAAAGGTCTCACAGCTTCTGAGATTAGACTCCTTTTTTTCAATTTACAACATATGTTCTAGGATATGAAAACATCCTAAGATCCTCATAGTGCAGCTCCCTAGGTGAAAGGAGATTCTTGGGGACCAAACAGGAACAGCAACCACCTGTATAAGCTGAGGGCTGGAGCAAGAATTTGGACTGTGGAAGTTGTTCAGAAAAGGCTTTCCCTTCAGATTCATTAACTTGGTTCCTTGTTTCTGATCAGGCTTTAGAGGTCTCATCATCACACTCACAGGTCTCACAAAGGGAAAAACCTGGTTTGGGTCCAGACCCTTTGCCACCTCTGGCAGCTACTACACAAACCAGGGAAGTCCATGAGAATACAGAATGAAAAAATTGTAGTAGAGTTGGAAAAAAATTTAGACATATTTAACGAAATACATCAGCAAATTGAAAGAATAACTATTAATAATTTGATATACATTGTTTTCTCTGTATAGATTTGGAGTCCATGAATTTTTTGCAGTTTAAAACCCATGCTCATTAGTACCAAATTTTTGTGGGCACCTCTGGGTAATGGCATCATCCTTTATTCACCCAAAGACAAAAAGAGTGAGACGTCCTAAGTACTGCTCTGTGTATGATGTTCTGAAATGTTTGAGATGTTATGGTAAAAAAGACCACACTGACCCAGTTAGAGGAATGGGGGTGTGTGGTGGACTATACCCAGAAAACAGGGAAAAATTATTCTTTCCATAAAATTATTACAGAAGTAAGATGCACTGTCATTAATTGAGAGTCTCTCACACAATCATTAAAAGATACCAGAGACTTTTGTGGTGGCAGAAGTCAGAAATCAGGAAATTACAGGCTTAATATTATTACTGGCAGTTTTGAAGACTTCTGAATGTAGATCAGTGCAGAACAGACTTCTGTCATTTTGTGTTATAAAGAGAACTAAAATTGGGATTTTTATCTGACAAAAATATGTAAAGCGTTGTCTTGACAACCTTCATTCAGTCTAAAGCTGACTGCTTCTCTTTTGGTAACTTAAGAGGCCCAAGAACATTTTAAATCCAACAAAAGTTTCTCTTCTAATAGTTTGTACTGGTTTAATCAAAGTGCAATTAAACCAAATTTTAATTGTTTGATGTGATTGAAATTGGGTCTGATAAACCCATTTCCATTTATTTACAACCAGCCAGCAGGGCAGTGGAGTTTATTATTGTAAATACTTTATAATTATAAGTTACTAAGAAAATGTGCCTGGATGTCATGCATTAAACTTCTCATCATGACTATTGTGTGCTTTTATTTATATTTGAGATGTAACTATCGCGATATTAGCACAAAGACATTTTTAAAACCCTGATTGAGCAAGAAATAGGCACAAACCAAGCATAACACAGAATTAAGATGCTTTAAAAATATCTATTGTTTTCCCTGTTATGCTTCTCTTTCATGTTTCTATTATGTTTATCATTTAATGGATGCATATTCCACTACCTTGCCTTTTATCTTCAGTTCCCAAATCAGACACCTCTTATGAAATCAATGCTGTTTTTAATGCCACAAGTGAATTTATTAGCAGCATCTCTATGGAAGGAACATGGTTAAACTAGAGCTGGATTTGGCTCACTACACAGGAATAGTTATCAGCACTCTGCATTTGCCTATTCATTATGACCTCATTCAAACCCCAGAAGTCAACTAGAAGACTCCAGTTATTATCAGTGGATTTAGACCTGATTGTCAGTGAACCTAAATAAAATCCAAAGAAAATTACAAAAGACAAATAGATCATCTTATCTGTAATACCTGAAAGTATTATTGCCAGGTCTGACTGTCTGATTGAAATCAGCTTTTTAAAGAAATTTTTGCCCTGGAAAGTTATATATTGTGCAGCATTTTTCATACAGCAAATATGCAAGAATATGATTGAGAGATATACTGAGATTAGCTCAGTACACTGAGATTAGCTCAGCTGGTCAGAGCATGGTGCTAGTAACACCAAGCTTGTGGGTTCAATCCCCACACAGGCCATTTATTTAAGAGTTGGACTCAATGACCCTTGTGGGTCCCTTCCAACTCAGAATATTCTGTGCATGCTGTGAACCTGCAAGAAAAAGAAATTAAAGCTATAGCTCTCGAGAAATGTGAAGAGTCAAAAACCAAAATATCAGTACATCTCATGATACAAAAGCTGGTGTCGGGTTCCTGGGATGTGTTAATTAGTTTAATTGTGGTTGTTCAAAGGCGATGATAAAAAAACAATATAACAAAGCATTGCTACATGAAAGTAACATGAAAGACTTTAATTGTGTGAGGCCAATATCCACACCAGATAAGAATGAGAAAGGTTGGGATTAGTCTGTGCAGTCACCCATGCCATAAACCACACTCCTTCTGTTCAAACTCCTCTAAACACATCACTGGGAACAAAGCGGCCGTTCTCATGTGTCACTTGTCCTCCAGGCGATGCAGTATCATGGGGACCAGGTACCACCTGCAGAGCAGATGTACCCATGGAGTGTTACCCTGCTTTTTCAGCCTTCTGATCGTTTACATTCTGGAGTCAGAGAATTCTCACAGTTTCATGTAAATAATAGCTAATGTTTCTGTAACTGTTCTTTTGTTATGAATTCTTTTCTCATGATGGAACAGAGTGATGGACTGTCTATGTGACCAGTGTGGTTGAAGAGGAGGTCACCTCGACTTCCAATCCACTGTCATGGTCAGAGGTGTATATATGGTGAGAGAAATTAAAATCTTGGGATTTTTCCCCTGAG
>WEIT01013039.1:0-10253 GCA_013389985.1 Dryoscopus gambensis
AAATATTTACCTGATTATACACCCTGTGGAATATTGAAAAACTATTTGAAAGACACTAGAAAAGTCAGTATATTGTGAAGAGGTTTGCAAACAAAAGTTGTGCAAATGCTCTGCTTCAAGCAAGTTTGTGTCAAAAGTTTTTCCAGTCCCTGACTTTTGTTCCTGCCGTGTTAGGCATTACTATAGAGCCCTTGTCTCCATCTGCAGAAGGAGACTAAAAACAGTCTCTTAGTAGAAGTAAAAATGATGACTGATGTTAATTGAAACCATATAATGTTACTTAGATAAGACATTTTGGGGCACAAATACTGTGTTTTTGCTAACAAAGTCACCGTCATAGCCAGCAAGGTCACAGGGTGAGGGCCAGAGGCTCAGTTTTATTCTGTCCTGGGTATGCTGTTTCTGATCTTATAGGAATACTCTGCCCATGCTAAGGGGGACAGTTACCAACTACGGTAATGAAAATTCATAAACATTTCCAATCATAAATTCAATCATGAGTGCTTGGATTTAAATCAAAGTATCCTAAAATAAATCACACAGTAGAAAGGACTACCTGCTAATTACTTTGTTAATAGCTGGCTCATGTTTTCAGCCATCTCTGGGAACTTATTCAATGGACGGACACCTATACACTTAAGCAGGCTTTGAGTCAGACACTAAATATATACAGACATATAAAATGCACTCCCTATATGTAAACTTATCTCTTACAAGCAAAAAAATAAATGCTACTTTGGGATAAATTGCAATGTTTAAAAGCGATTTTCAAAAATATAGGTTTTATTAAGAAAGCAGGAGCCTAAAAGAAAATAAGAATTAACATAAGAATGTCATTAGGGTCAGGGTTTGGCTGTCCCACCCCATAATTTGTTGTTATTCAATATCCCAATGATTATTAAATTAATCTGTTATTTAAACAGCAATCAAACACAAGTCAACCCACATTTTCTAAGCACTGTCAACAAGAGAGAAAAACTGGGATTATTTGAAAAATCTGAAATGGTTTCTCATATTTTCCAGTAAGCTATTCCCTTTTATAGCAAAAAGTCTAAAAAAACTAAACCCCATTATTTCTGAAAACTCATATGATAGACTGTTCTATCACAGCCTCCATGTTGAAAGTAATTAGTTGATAAAAAGAAATATTTTTTCTTTATCAGTCTCAACTGGCACTCTTTCTGTGGAGTCAGAACTATACTAATGACAGATGTACTTGGTATGGGCTTTAAAGGTGTTGTGCTGCTCAGAGATGAGTTTTTGATTAGACATGAAGCTTGAAGTTTTAGGCTACATAAGCATCTCAGTGCTGCTTGTAGTTTTATGAAGTACTGCCCCAATATTTTAGCCAATTTTAAATAAGTGTGCCAACCAATGCTCTTCAGCAATGTTCACTGGGTACCTCACCACTTTTTGCCTTCTGGGCATCTCATCATAACAAATTTTAGTTGCACTAAAAATGTCTAAGGAAAGCATCCTTAGAATGTCCAAGCTGTGACAAATTAGAAAGGATGATGACTGTACAATATTTGATCAGAAAATGTTTGCCAATCTATTTAGTATATCCTCTCATCTCTTTGTAAAACAAGCAAAAATGGTTTTGTCTAATTGCAAATCTCATATATGCATGAAAATTCAAATGTTTTCATTAAGCTTCATTTAGGAAAATACCATTAATTTCAGCTATAACTCAGGCTGCTCTGAATGTGAGCATATCAATTTAGTCATGTAACTATTTATACTTTAAGCATATATGTTAAAATTTCAAAGTTGTGAGGAGCCAGTTGAGTGCATAGTTGCCAAATTTGTGTGTTCACTGTAGAAACTGTGGGTATACAGATTAGGCAGCAGTTGCACAGCCAAATGCTTAAAAATCTGCCCTTTTAACCTCTCCTGTTCATGTGTGATGACATATTGGACTTGGATGAAGATCAAAAATCTGGCCTTACTTCCAAAAAATCCCCCTTCTCTTTTAATTGCAGCACTCATGGGTCCACAAGGTCAGTACCAAAACCCCAAAGAAACTGTTTTGTTTCCAGTTGGTTCTTTGTTCACAATCTTAAGACACAAAATAAAGAGAAAAGTAAATATAAGAAAGCCATATTCCCACTAGGGAAGTAAGGAAGTATGTAGGTACAATCATCCTAACCCTGGGAAAGATTTATGTGTGTTTTAATTATGCAAGATATGAAAGATGAATGTGTTTACCTTGTTGGGTATCACATGTAAATTGCCTGTTAAAATATATAGGAAATACTTATTTGGATAAACACTGTCCCATATTATCTATTTGTCCCAACAGAGTTAGTAAGCAGACATTTAGTTAACAAGGAAAATCATCAATAAATCAAATTTCTTCTCTTGCTCTCTCATAGACTGGGCATTGAATGCTGTTTATTGTCAATAAAAGAGGTAAATGGCAGTGGAAGTGTAGTTCAGGATGACACTGAACCCTTCATGAGGATTTATAATGGCAGAGTTCAGACTTGTCCACTAAATGCACAGATTTGGCAGTAACAGATAAATAACAACACAAATTAGATGCAGACTGCTCAGGGCATGAGTGCATTAGTGTCAGGAATACTGCAATCTGCAGACAGTAGAATGGTAATGGTTTTTAAAACCCACTTAATTCTGAGACATACCACCATTTGCTAAAATATTTCCGCATTTCTTTCTCGGTAGAAGCTTGCCAAACTGCTGTACTTGATCATGTTTAAAATGTGTAAATAAATACACAGTTCAATTTCCCATGAAATAAATAATCATTTGCCTTTTCAGATGTAGTTATTTTGCTTCTAAACAAACCAGCTTGCCACACAAAACAGCCAAAGCATCAAGGGCCAATTTCTTCTCTTTCGGAGCCCTGTCAATGTGTATCAGAAAGTCCCTGTGTATGTCCTCGAGCTGTTAGGGCAGTAAATTATAGTCATTCTTCTAAAAGACATTTTGGGTTGTATTCTTTTTACTGTGTCTACCTTTTATGATCCTGAGGAAAATGCTTTCTCTATTTCCCCATCTTTCGTTTAGCCCGCGTGTTTTTGCACTGTTGCTTTTGCAGCAGCCGTGCCAAGTGCCTGCATAAAAATGTGCACATGAACGATTTTGATCCATGCCCATGTTGGGTCACAGGTGTGCTGCAAACTGCTCAGGACTGGTCTTTAAAATGTTGATAAAACCTTAATTTCTGAGAGCTTGCTTAGATATGCATGGAAGTAAAGGAATATCTTCAAGGGAAACTGTATTTTGCATGCCTCAGTGGTTCACTGTTGAAGTCTCAAGGATCAAAATCTAAGTATATGGAATTATCTTGCACCTCTGTTTGAAAAGCAGATCTTCCAGACTTGCAGAATACTTACAGCTGTTAAAAAGCCTTTAAATTCGAGGCAACAGCAGTATTTCTAGAAACTTATTTTAGCCAAAACCCCAAAACTCTAGAAGATCCAAAAATATTTTTCCCTGTTCTTTCCTTGTAAAAAGTATCAAATTATGCAATTTAAACTGCTAGAATTGTTTATTAAAGGTCTTTATACTTAGCTTAAAATGTTATATTGTGTGTTACCCACACTTCTCCACTTGCAGCCTGAGTAACTTTCTCTTCACTTCAAAGGCACCAGTGATTATAATGTTTGTCATGCAGGTGTAATTTAAAGTCACTGCATGGGCAATTTAACTCTACCCTTTGATAATGTATATTTTGAATGACCAGTTCAGGAAACACTGTAAATTACTATTTTCATTTAAGAAAAAAGGTATATAAAATAATAGGGCAAGACGTATCTAAGTCACCAGGCAGGTCTGTGCCTGCCAGTCATTAGTTTAACAATCCCTTGGATGGTTTTCAAGGCTGGAGAATTTCTATTTGCTTGGGGATTTTGGTTTGGTTTTTTGTTTTGTTTTTTTNTTTTTGTTTCAGAACTTTTTTAGTATGCTTGTTGAATCCTGGAGCATTTTAGTTGTTTATTCAGAATGCCACCCTGTGTCTCCCTCTGTAAGCACTGTAAGGCCTTGGAGATACCTGGGCCAGTTTCCTACCGACTGAGTGTGTTAATGTTGCCTGAAGTTTCACTATAGGTTTTTTCTCACCAGTAGGACAAAATGAGCACTTTCTCCTAACTCTCCACTTCCCATAAAACCTCTGCAGGGGAAGATGATGATCTGCACCCGTTCACTGTTCATAGTTAAAATCAGTACTCCATTAAAATATAATCTACTTAAAAGTTGGCTTAATTTTACATTTTGAATTAATGAGCAAACATTAATAAATATTAAACAAATGATATATAGTAGCTGATGCAATGAAAGGATGCTTTGTAAGGACAACGGAATGCCTTGATATATAGAGCTGAGCAGTAATATATATTATTTTTTATTAACAATGACTTGGGATAGGAAAAAATTATTGAAATTGAGAAGTGATGTGATGAATTTTTAAAGCCAGGCACATTTGTGAAGAATTGCTAATGTTAGAACATTAACTTTAGTTTGTAATATATTCATATCATATTATAGGCAGATAATATACAATGCAAACATGGCTTAGACATCTTTACATGGAGCACTTTCCTTTTTTAGAGGGTCTGGGAGAGCTTAATGGATATTTAAAAGCCTTTAAGTTAGAAAAACAACATGAATATTAAGATTTGAGAGCCATTCAAGGAACATTTGTATATTACATGAAATAATATAGAATTTTAGCTGGCTGTGGAAAAGATGGCATGTAGTGTGCTGAAGTCTTTTAGATGTAGCCTTCAATAATTGCTAAAGTTTATGTTAACAGAAGGAAATTACCAACACCCTTGCAAAACACACTGTGGTCACATCCAATGAGCAGTTTAACACCAGGATTTATCACACTTTTACCGTGAATCTCCTGGTCATTTCTGCTTTTTGTACTTCAGTTTCTGTTGTGTAGCTCCTTGCTAGAGTCATATTGTAGATGAGACTTGACCTAAACTTGTGGAAAAGAGTAGTTACCAATACTTGCAATTCAAAAGTTACTTTCACAATGTCATATGATATCTGTGAGCCTTTCTAAACCAAAATATATCAACTGGCTTTTTAATCTTAAAGTTATATTTAGAACTAGCTTAGAAATCATATAGCATTTTAAAAAACACAATCTGAGATGTCTCTCAATACAAACCACAACTACTTGAGTAGAGCTAAAGAACTCTACTAAAAACACATATTTGCTAACATACTGTAGTGGAACTGTATTTTTCTGCCTGGGTATCTTCTCTGACCTCTCTGTTGTGGTCTTGTTAACCAGGTGTCACCATCAAAAAAAAATAGCCTTTCAGAGATCACTGATATGATCTGCTTTGTGCCAATTACTGTGTCTTCTCTGTTGGTCATTGTGAGCACAGATCCAGGTACCCACTCTGCTTTTGGAGACCCACTTGTGTCACACGTAGCTTGGGTTTGTTCAGGGGTATGACTGTTGACTAATATTTAAAGTTTGTGGGATTTCTGGTCTCGATTTCTTTGAAAAAAATTTGCCAGTTACATTTTAAACCTGGAGGTCTGAAACTCTCCATTACCCTGCATCCTCATATGGAAGGGTGGCTGCACTTATGAACAGTCCAGTGCCTCCTTACATTAAGGATCTTTTGTCATCCTAAAGGCTGTACACTCTAAGTTTTCGGATGTTTGCAGCATTCCTAACGTCCAGTTGGTCAAGTACTCTTGTCTCAGCATGAGTTATTTGAGAAAGCATCCCCTGGTGGGCAGTGAGCAAGGATGGGTGCTCCTGGGGATCCTGTCTGAAGCCGAGGGATTTCCAGCCATGGCACAGCTCTGTGGGGCTCTGAGCATTCAGCAGGCACAGGAATGGTGAGGATGACACTGCTCACCTAAACCCTCAGTTCTAAACTTTGCTCTGTGCACTGATACCAAGTTGTACTCCAGTCATTCAGGCTGTATTTTGCTAGCATGAGGCCAGGATCCAATTACAAGCCTGAAGCTGGAAGTTTATCTGCCTCTTTTCATGTGAGAGAACCACTAGCTGGTTTTTTATATACAGCTCCAGCTCTCAGAAATGTTGTTATTGGCATATATGTTATTTTTATAAATTGCATTAAAGACATTTCATTCTCTATCATCATTTATTTCGGAAAAAAATGAAAAAACAAAAAACAAGTAGCCCAACTTGACTGCAATATAAACATTTCATTCATTCATTGCAAAAATGTGATAAGTGAGAGAAATGTGGGTTGGAAATGTGGCCAGCAGCCTGGAAAGCACATGATAGGAGTTGGGAAACAGCAAAGTGGATATCTGCACTTCCACTGAATGCTTAAAGTTTGTTCCAGACCATTAGGGTTGAACATTTGCAACCAACAGTTATGTGAGTAACACATATTTGAGTGCAGTGTGCACAATATTTTCCATTTACTCTACCCTGATGCTGGTACATTTTCTCTTTCTCTAAAAAATAAGAAAGATCACAGTTGACAGATATGAAATGTAATCCCAAAGTTACAACTCATCTTAATCTGAAATACTCCAAGTTCATTAATGGAGGTTTGCATGCAAAAAATACACTGAAAGGCCCAGAGGGAAATAGTTGAGTTTACAGTGATGGTCAAGAGCCAGAGTGGGCAGTGAGGGCTATCTAAGCTGAGTGCCATGGAAATTCAGGCACTTTTTCACATCTTTGTGCATGTGTTTAGGTTGCCAATTCGAAAACATTGCCCTACGTTTATTTCAGTTCAAACTACTCCCAGTGAAATTCTTCCATGCTTTGTAGGGTTTGTCTGCCTGAGCGAAACAAGTGGCATTTAAAAGATCTTTTCTATTGTCACCTAAAAATCATTGATATGATTATGTGTGTGCAGGACTGACATTTGCCAGCACAATACTCTGATATTATACTCATAATTGGATTTTAAGTCCCACAGTCATCACTGTGACATTAAACGATAGTAATAGTGTTCCAATGGTCATTAAAGAAACAAATGGAAATTACATATACAGACTTTTTTGCCCTTAAATCAGGCTGCTAAACCTCCTGAGCATGGAATTAAAAGTGAATCCGAACAGTCATTTAAATATTTATATAACTAAAATCCTGCCTAAGCCACGTGTTTGTCGTGACCACATATTCTACTGCAGAGTGTCTGTTGATACAAGCACAGATATAACAGCAGGGTATTTTTGTAAAATTAAAAGAGAACACTGATTGTAGAATACAGCATATAGATGAGCAGTTATTACTTAAGAACAAGGTTTTTTAAAGCAAAGTGCAATAGTGAAGTATTTCTGTGAGAAAACAAGAATTAATTTTTAACAAGAAACACACAGCATTGTTTTTAAACAAGTTGAATTGCTTTTAATGTTGTTGCTGTGTTCAAATCCTCCCCAAATTACAAAGAAATATCTTCCATTCTTCAGGATAATGGGAAGATATTTTCTCTAAATGTTCTGGTCCCACAAGCATAGTTTTATCCTCTAAGTGTCTTCCGAGTCCCATGCTGCTTGACATTAGTTCTGTTCCCTCTAACAATTTTCAGGCTTTGCAGCTGTTTGTAGAAAATAGGGAGCCATGGATCTGAAAATCAGAGATTTCTGATTGCTCTCGGGAGGTTCCCTGCCATTCTTTGTTGCTGAAACAAGTCTTGCAGCAGTGTCAGTAGCCACCAGCTAATGGCAGCAGGGCTGCAGGCCAGGAAAAGGACAATAGTTCAGTGCAAATGACCAAGAAATGATGGTGTTTGGGATCCTCAGTCTGAACAACCCAATACTACTGTGTCCTCTCTTACAGCTGCCTGGCCCACCCTCAGGCCTGTACAAAATATGCTGTGTTGAACAAGTTTCCTTAAGATTCACTGTGCCTGGGGCTGTGGAAGTGGCTGCTCATTAGTATGGAAACCTCACGTCTGTGCTCAGTTTATATCCTGTCCAAAATTTAACACCAGTGGACAAGGAAATGGATTACCTCTCCTGCATGGAAATACAGAGACTAAGCTGCTCAACTGTAATATCGATTTCCTTTAATAGCAGATGCTGTAGTCAAATAGTGGAGAGTAAACAACTTAAAGGTTAGGTTTGCTTAGCTGGACGAGTCACATCTCTGGCGTGTCTGAAATAGAATTACCTTAGCTTTGCCTGTTATTGATCTAGGAGAGGAAAGGTGAAGCCAACAGCATTTCAGAGACAAGATGTTAAGCCTACCACATATAGATTTTGCACCATACGATTGAGGTTTTTGTAGTGAAGCAATAACCTGCGTGAAGAAGGGAAATCAGTGACTTAGAGAAGTGTGTGATCCTCAAGCTGGCCAGTAAGCTGGGCTTGGTCTGCCAGGAGAAATAGCAGCCAGGAAGTAAGAAGGGCACAGCTCTGCCTTGGTCCTACTGTACCTTTTTCCATCAATATGAGAAATGCTCCACAATCTCTAAGCAGATGGACAGCAGAGGCCTCATGGCAAAGCCTCCTCCTGCAGCAGCTGATAACCTGCTTCCCTAAATCCTTTCCCACAGGGCACTGCCACTGCTTGTCCTGTCGTCCCTGTCCTTTCCTCCACCTTGGAACATCTTCCTCCTTTTCCAGAGAGGTTTGTCCCTCTCCCAGTTGCCTCACTAATACTTTGCCTCCCCAGAGGTTCAGAGAGAGAGAGATGAAAGAAAGAGGAAGAAGCACAGTGTGGAGAGAAGGCAGTGCTGCAAGGATAGTGTTAGCTCAGTCCCCACTCTTATACTGCATATATTCTAATTATTTCTCCTTACGGAAGAAAGCAATTCTTATGAAAAAGAAGTGACATTTTGGGAATTAGGTTGGGGGGTTTGGTTTGTTTGGTTTTGCTTTTTTTTAACATAGTCTGGGACGAAATTATTATAACAATAGAATATATATTATAACTCTTTAAAGACTTTTACAGATACAAATTAAAGGGGGAGATGCCATTTAAATTTAAATTTAAGAAACAACAAAACAAAAAACCCCACCAACCAACCAGATTTGAATGTAATGTGCTGTCTCTCGTAGAACAGGTGCTGTAGCCCACACTTAGCTTTAGGTATCATGTTTCACCCTGTTTAGGATGCATTCCTCTGCAGGATCACTGTCCATCCATTAGAGAGAAGGACCCTCCTGCAGAGGATGACTCAGATCCCCAAAACTAAACTCCTGCCCCGAATTATTCTTGAATGGTCTGGGTCTCTGCATGTCCAGAGCTGGAGGTGATCACCCTTTTAATGTAGGAACCCGAGGTAGGTGCTTAAAGGCAGCAGGTATGATTGCACTCCAGCATTTGCCCCACCGTGCTGTTGCAATGCTTCCCAAGTTATAGGCTGTCTAAAGGACTTGGAAACAACTGTTCATCTGTGGGAAGAGTCATTCAGACACCAGACACACATTAAAAGTGTGCTTTCTTATTATGCCTTCAGAAGCATTACTACCAAATATAATTACGAATGCAGCAGTACTTGAATTCCAAGTCTCTTCCTATTTAATTCCACAATGAATAATTAATTTTCAAGGAGCAGATTAATAAGTATTATATTTTGAGCAAATATTTACTATTTCCAGTTAAAACATGAAGATTTTTTTTTGCCCAAATCAATTTGCATATTATTTGTACACGTTTTTATATGGATCAATACCGAGACAGGTTAAAAAGAAACAGATACTCTGTGTGCAACATGATAAGATTGTCATGTCATGCTCTGAGTCAAAATACAGTTTCTTGCAGATTTACTCTCTGTTGTCATTTTTTCTTCATTAACAAAATAGTTTGGCATAACTAAATTTTCTTCCTCCCTCTGTCTACTCCTTTCAAGTATTAAATTTCTTCCTTCCTCACCTTCCCCACAAAGTCAAGAAGCAGTTTGTTTTCAGGTCTGTTTTAAGCCTCTGAACTGCACATCAAATAAACCAAGCTAGTTCCTCAGTGGATGAAAGATGGAGGAGAAATTACTAATAGGCTTCTTATTGACTCAATGTGGCTTCAACAGGAACCCCAACAGTTTATTCTGTTTTATATTTGGAGATATATGCAAGCCTATTCCTATGCTGCCCCTATCAAATGATGGTGATGATACTGCAGTAAAGGAAAATGATTCAAGGCAAAAGATTTACACTACTTAAAACAAAAAGAGCTTTACCCTTTAAATGTGAAACATTCTCCATAATACTAAGGCTCTTAAACACAGACTTTCTTTTGATTGTTAAAACAGCAATAAAGTTCAGCCAAACTCCATACTCAGTCCTTGAGAGTTGGTTTCCATATTACCAGGGACACAAATGCCAGC
>WEIT01013041.1:0-10925 GCA_013389985.1 Dryoscopus gambensis
CTGTTTGCTCTAGAGAGATTATGAACTCTCACCTTCTGACAGCACAAAAGTTTACTTCAGGGCCACTAGAATAATGAGCCAGCAGCATAGGACATGAAATGTTCAGTGAGACTGAAAACCCTGGCTACAAAACACAGCTGGCACTGTGCTGGATAGCTGTCAAAGCTGCCGATCACATCTCGAAAGTTCAGTTTTGTATGCCAGATAGAGATACATACACATACACACTCACACACATATGCCCATTTTTGAGATATCCAAGAAATGTATTGTAGTGTATAAATCGATGGTAAAGCAGTTGTAAACACTCATGAACACAGTAGCAGCTTCCTTAGCTGCAGCTGAGTAATTAGCTGGTAAGAGCACTGCCCTCACAGAGAGCCATGGCTGTTGGAGGCAGCTCTACAACAGCACTGCAGCATTGCCAAGAGGTACCCCAGAAAGGCGGTGAAAAAGGGAGCAACAGATTAAAGGCAAAGATGCAAATACCGAAACAAGCTCTTTGTGGTCCTTGCAGTGCTTGAAGGGTATTTGATCAGGTATCAAAAGAGGGAGAAGTTCTGAAAAGGTGCTGTGCCCTTGCAAGTTGCCACTTCTGGTGGAACAAACCCTCATACAAGATTTTCGTGAAGAACAGTAGTAATATTTATCCTGCTTCCCATGTTTCTGCTTAATCTCTCATTAGTGACTGCAATGGCCAAACCTACGCTTTCTTTTCATTTGAATACATTTCAAAGAGAGCAAAATGTGTGATCTGACAGCAATTTTGTCAGGTTTCACTTTTCTGCAAAGGTTTTTATTTCTTTCTATTTTGTAAATTTCTTTATAATGGACATTTTTTTCTGAAAGTGTTTTCATATTCATTATATTTGCACTGTGGGAATAGCAAGCATAAATTGTGTCATGTCCACTGCTGGGAAAGACAAGTCTTAGATCTGAGAGATGCAAAGCCTTATTATGATGCAGCTATAGAAGTACTTTTTTAATGTGCATCTAGCTGTATCAGATTTCAAGTAGAACTTCTTCACCCAGATTTATGGTACAAATTAATACTCTCATAAAATTACATTTAAAAAAAATTAATTCTGCACTGATGTTCTTTTGTTCTTAAGTCTTATCCTTCAATCTCTTAGTCCATCAATGTATCTGAAAGCTCCTGGCTAGTGATGCAGGAGCTGGTCTCTGAATCTTAACTGGCCTGTTATCCACTGCTTTGTCCTGTGCCCTCTTCCCCTTCCTCTTCTTTCTATTATAAATGCTTCCTGTATTTATGTTTGTACAGTGCTATGTAAATATAAAGTGCCATAACTCTATGTTGGTTTTAAATATTTATACTCTACTTATAAAATTCAACACAGTCAGCAAAATACTGAAGTAGAGGTTCAATATTTCCCTAAACGTCTCTCTCACAAGCATCTCCAGAAGGACCTTTTTTGACAAAGAGGTGGATGGATTAATTTAAATATTTAATAGATTTTTACTTTACAGGTTGCCGTGTTTTTTCTATAAATAAATCACTTTCAATAATAAAATATTAAGATGTGTTTGTTTATGTGAAAGTACTTTTATATCTACTACATCTACACTGTTCATGAGCATTAAGATCCAAAAAATAGTGAATTCCACCTGTTTCTTCAAATCACTTGTGATTTTTCAAAAATATATTTTTATTCTATATTTTATATAATTTGTTTATGTAGTTCTGACTCCTGGGAATATCTAATGCTTATGATGAACAGGAATGTAGTTTAGCAGTTTTAAGTACTTCTAAGTCAATCTGTGTGAATTTTAATTTTGTCTCAACACTTCCTAGGCAGCAAAATAAACATGAGTGATTATATAGATTTTTCAGTTTCCAATAAAGTTCTCCATAGTTCAGTGATTTGTCATAAAAAACCTAGATTCCCATTCTGTTCTAAATCAAATCAGAAATCTTCCACTGATTTTGAAGAGAGGGGAGCCGGTATTGTAAAGCTCAACCACAAACAAAAAAAATACATATTTTGAGCAAAACACTCTGCTGATTTAGGACCTAATTTACAAAACCTTTGGATATTGAATGTGGGGTCTGTGAATCTGAAATTCCAACCTCTAGACATTTTGCCCAACATATGCTTAAAATTTTTAAAGACATTACTGGTTTTGACAAATTCCTAAGGGGTCTAAAGTGCTTCTAAACACACCAGAAATGTTCACTCAAGTCTCTTAACAGATTAACTGTTATCTCATATTTTACTTCAGCTAGGATATACCATATAGACAACTTTGTGTTTTCCTTATCTAAGCAGAGAACACACAAATACTCTGATCTGAGGTTCCAGTGCCTTCAAAATACCCTATGAGAATTAACCTTAAGCTTTTGCCATTTCAGTGGCCTTAATTCATCAGAGTATGAGGATGATCTTGTAGGAGGAGACCCAAATAAATGTTTAGGTCAAGCATGACAAATATTTTTGCATATGGGTAACTAATAGGTCTGTTTGTTTTCTTCTTAGGGCACATTGAATCCCTACTGTGTGCTGTGGGATGATTCAAGAATGTAAGTGACAGATGTTTGCTTCTATTGCTATAGGTCAAATATTACAAAGTACCTAATGATATTTAAGTAGTTGGTCAGTAAACAGGTTGATAGGAGGGCAGAGAAAGTGAACCTTTGACAGAGTGGAAGTACTGGATTCTCCAGTCACTTGGCTTCCTTTTTGCAGATATATAAACTGAAATATTACAAAATCTCACCAGAAAGAGATTACTTACATAGTAATTTTAATCTGCTTTTTCAAGATCAAAATGGGAATGGCTAAGAACTGTAGTTCCTTCATGGTAGTTGCTGGGCAACAAGCAAGTGGGTAGATGATGAGACAAATAACTAAGATTCCTATTTCTCTTACTGCAGGGAGAAATACAATTTTTGAGTGTGATCCCCACAGCAATCTTCATTTTAGTTGGTTCAAATTTTCATTTAAATTTATTAAAATAATAGCTGTATGCTAAGCAGTGAAATCTTACTATTAGTCTTCTACATTTTTCAGTGTTTCCTTTCTATAGCAAAAAAAATGTTGCTGTAAGAAAGCAAATTGGTAACATCAGTGGTGGTTTAAAATGAATCCTAAGTTTGTGCAGTTGTAATTTGCTGCATTAATCTTTCACAGTAAATCTCCCATTAAAGTCAAGTTGAACTTGGCATCAGTGCAGATTAAGTGTTTCAAGAAGGATCTCTGTGTGGTTTCCATGTTATTTTTTTAAAGATGATGTTGTACTTCTTGTCCAGGTGTATTTATCTCTCTTATAATACAGACTCATCTATAGTGTTAGAAATTGCATGCCTGTGATTTTGTGTTTTCATTCCTTGAGCTTGGATTTACATCAGCACACTGATGGCTGAGAAACAACATTATAGTACAGAAATAAGAAGCGTTGGACACGATACTAGAAATCTTCCCAAATACAAGTAGTACCATGGTCTGTGCCTCTGCAAAAGAATCATAGTACCATTATTTGCAAGTAACATCATAGTATTCAATTTCTGTGAAATCTATGGAATGAAGCTCATGGAAGACTTGATATTATGCATTATTATGAGCACATGGAATGCAAAAGATTTGGAATATGTTCTTTGTTTTCTCTGAGCAATGTTTTGCTTTTACAGGAATGGTACATTGCTTTGTTTATAATTTTTTATATGGGTTACTTTAAGCACTGTGCATTTAGAGCACATGCTCTGATTTCACTGTTCCAGTCCAGAATACCAAAGGCATATTTGAGTAGAATTAGACTACTAAAAAAAAAAAAAATCCCACCACCATGCTGTGTATTTAACAATATGAATAAAAAATTTTATTCAGGTATCTGGAATGAATATGTGAAGTAGTTGCAAACAAATACATTTTGTGCTTGCCACTTGTTTTGCGTTTCTCTTAGTATTTTTTATGGAGAAGTTCAGTGCTACATATAAGTACTGGTTTCAATATGCTTCAGAATCTGGACTGAAAAGTAAACTTGTGAAACATCTAAAATTTACATAAAGCTTACATAAAATAGTCTGAGGGTTTTGAGAGAGAAACACACACTTTTGTGTTCTGAAGGATATCTTTTCTAGGCATATTATTTAATAGTAGCAATTGAATATGTTAGAAAATGTGAAGACTGGGGGTGTTCTTGGAGATTTGTCCATTTTTAAAAGTGATATGAGCCTTGAAATGTTCCCAATACGATGTGATGCAGCAGTAAGGTCTGCATGGACACCACTGTCACTTGTTTTGCACATGTATGTGTGATATTTTATGAGAATGTGATATCTCTTATCACAGTATGCAATAGCAAGAGCAGACTTCTACTTTTTTCCTCCATCCCTTTGGACAGTATCTCTACTGTTAGCTTATTCAAAATTTATTTTCATGTTTTTTATTATTTTGTTTCTTTTTGGTTTGGACCATTATATTTATATTTATATTTATATTTATATTTATATTTATATTTATATTTATATTTAGTCAGGAATATTTCATAATTTGTATTCTGACATTGTGAGTTTTAAATTATGAAAGCTCTATAATGCTGAGTCAGTTTCTATCATTTATAAATCTAAACAAACAAATATGTAGAGAACTAGGCAATTGATTAGGTGCTCATGATTATGTTGGGTTCTTGATGGCTTGGTTTTCTTTTATTTTTTTCTACTTTTTCTAAGTCTTATGAATTGGTTATTCTCACCAGCAGGAAACTGGATTTGATGGATTAATAGCCTAATTCACATTGCAACTCCTACAGAGCTGTGATGTACTCATGTCCTTCCAAGCTGGATAATTTTTGCATAACCAGGACTTGGCAAGCGTTTTGGAATAAACCCAAACAAAAGTAGTCTGCTTTAGTTGAGGGTGCTTAACTACTCAATAGTCTGTCAGGAGTTGGGCATTTAAAATTAAGTGGTTTTTAGATGAAAACTGTGTTTGCTTTTATCATTGCTTTCCAAGCAGCAGCAACCTCTTAACGCTGGTTGCAGTTTGCCAAGAGTCTGCACCGTGTCTGGCTGTCGGAGGTGTCCCGGAACGGACCCTTGTTACAGCCGTAGCTGACGGGGATCTGGTACAAAGGTAACAGAACCGGCGCTGGATCCCTCGCAGAGAGCGAACTGCAGACCGATGTGGAAATAGCGCTGGTAAAGGCAAGGAACAGAGAGAGGTCCTCTGCAACTTCAGAACTTTAATGTAACCGGGCAGACAAAGACCCCGGCCGAGGAATGCAGCCCCTTTTTGTCTGGGAGCCAAAAGAGGCGGGATAAAGGATTACAACCATTTGAGTTCTGTAAATTGTGAAGTGACAGGCGGGAACATCCAATGGGACAAACTCAGGGGAGAGTTCTATTTGAATGAACAAATGGGGTACCGAATGTAACAGAACTTTCCATAGATCACACATATTCTATAAGGGACATGCATAAACATAAGGGCATACATAAAACTGGGTAGGGGAATCTTGAACCTATAACAGAACAATAGGAATTCGTTGGTGTGGATGCTGCAGTCGCTGCTATATGTACTGCAAAAACCTCTAATCATCTATTAAACCTCTAGTCATCCATTAAACTCAATTCAATAATTCAACATTTTGTTTCATTTGATTATCACAAAGTATAGAGCACCTCTGTCTGTGGTGATTGAAACCAGGCTTTTTTATGATTTCTGGTGCTTCCTTTGATACTTCCATCTGCCCTACACAAAGCTGATAGCATCAGTTGTATGTAAGTGGTGATTTTTACCTCAGAAATGAGTCATAACTTCATCTACTCATTTCAGAAAATATATTCTAAGACTTGCCTTCAGTCAAGTCTTAGGATACTGAATGCCTCTAGTTCATAGGAAAATGCTTGGAATATTTGTACTTAACATTCTAAGGAGAAACAATTCAGTTCCTTAAACCAGCCAACCAAAAAATTCAGAGAGAGTTGTGTCTTTTCTGCTTTGCATTATCTGGCATGAGCAAACAATCCCTGCTGTCAGGAACTGTTTGTGATACATTAGTTCAAGTGTCTCCGTCCACAAAGAGAAGGAAAAGGAGTTGGTCAGGTACTAGGGCTGACTTTCCTACCCCACGGAAGTGATTTAAAAGATTTTAGGATGAAACAAAACTTGAAAGCTCTTTTTTTGTCCCTCCTACCTTTCTGAAAAGGAAAGCAAGAAAGAATAGGGAGACAGCAAAAACAGTCTCAACCAGCAAGTGATCAAATGGTCAGATGCATTTACTTGGCAACCTCAGGAACCAGCCCTTCAATTTTTTCTTTATATAAATTACTTAAGGAGTTTGAAATGCACTTTTCAGCCTTACAGGAACAGCCCATGCCCAGTGAGCTGTCCGCTCCTCTGGAGTGTGTTACTCACAAGGTGTTCTGCTGAAAGTTTGACTATTATTTTGGAAAATATTCATGGGCCGGGGAGCTGATTCCCAGCACCTCTGTATTTGATTTTACCACTGTTTATATATGTTTGTCACCATGCCAAACCTAAATCTTGCCATATCTCTGTCAGTGTTTTTTTCCTAGTATTGTTTTGTTTTATGTAGGTAATGGGTAAGGCTCTGTAAGCCTAGAGGGTCAGAGAATCATTATATACATATATACATTTTCATTTTAAAAATGCCATTTATTGTGGCAGTCTGAACAGTTCTCTTGAACTTTGTTGCTGTCTCTGATGCTTTTATCTGTAACAGGTGCCATAACTGGTAGTCTGTATGGATGCTGTGGTTTAACCCCAGCCAGCAGCCAAGCCCTATGCAGTTGCTTGCTGACTCCCCCACAAGTAGGATCAAGAAGAAAATCAGAAGGGTAAAAGCTCATGGGTTGAGATAAAGGCTTTACTAGAGAGAGCAGAAGCAATGCACACAAGCAAAGCCAAAGAGGGTATTAATTCAGTGCTTCCCATGGTAAGCAGGTGTTCAGCCATCTCCAGGAGAGTAGGACCCTCCTACACATAACAGGTACTTGGGAAGACAAACGGCATCACTCCAAATGTCCTCACCCTTCCTCCTTCCTCACACTTTATATATGAGCATTCCATATAGTATGGAATATCCCTTTGGTCAGTTTGGGTCACCTGTCCTGGCTGTGTCTCCTCCCAGCCTCCCAAGCACTCCCAGCCTCCTCACCAGCATGGCAGCATGAAAAGCAGAAAAGGCCTTGGCTCTGTGTAAGCCCTGCTCAGCAACAAAACATCTCTATATTATCAACCCTGTGTTCAGCACAAAACATAACCCCATAGTAGCCACTGTGAAGACAATTAATTCTATCCCAGTCAAAAGGAACACAATGGCTCTCTAGCATCTATGAAAGTTTGGCCTGACAAAATCAGTTATTTGTCTTAGAGGACCCAGCCCCTGGAATCTTGAACCAGGGTGCAGAATTCAAAACACAGTAAGAGGCTGGAAAGATACGTGCCATAGTACTGAACATTGGGATGTACCACCCTAACATGCAACCACAGCTAGCACTACTGCAGTGAGGGCATGGAACGTGGGGTAGGTGTGGTGGGCCACGGGGAGGAAATGATTTCCCACATGGGAGTTTCCAGAGTCACCAACTGATTAGCAAAACAATGCAGCCGGTGTTCATTCTTTTAGAAATGTGTTGGACATAATGTGGGCACATGTGTTCTCCACAGGACAGAGTCAGTTATTGCTGATGTGCTCCACATCTGTATGCGGTGCAACATGACATCTCACAGCACTGAGTAAGGAAAGGGTTTTAGTATTCTGAGGCTCTTCTCTGCCAGTTGCTGCAGAAGGATGTTATAACAGTATGACAGCGTTTTATTTGACCATATGTGTGCTCATAATAGTTTATGCCTGCTGACTATACAGTTGGAAGAAGTGCAGTGCAATTAGCTGAAATTTTTAATATTGCAAGAATTTTGACCTGGTTCAGTTTTAGATTAGGACAAGTGGTAAATCTGCTCTATTTTTTTCCGTATTGCTATGCGAGTTTACATTGACAGTGGTTTAGATTTTCTGCCCTTAAGCTATATGAAAGTATGAATACCCATATACGCAAAATGACAAAATGCATATGTTTATATAATTTCACGATTACACTCTAGACATATTGTACCATCTTCCATTAAAGAGGGTTAAAGAAAGTTTACAGTTACTTTTTTTAAAATTATCCCCTACAGCTTTTAATTATTTTTTTCCCATTATCCCTGTATACAAGTCTGGAGAAATAGTCCAAAAAGGAATTCTTTAATACAAATGAAGAAAAGCTAATTGTGATTTTTCTGCAACCCAGCTTTACAATATAAACTTGCATGCATGCCAACAAACAACTTTTGCATTTTGTTGCCTGGTGGTAAAATTGACAGGGAACACTGATCTGCTATGTGTCTCTCCTCTCCACTTCGATTTTTAAAACTACCACAATGGACCACTAAAGTTGTTGTTTTCAAATTGATCATCAAATGATTAGGATATCCTAAGTTAGAATTTTCTTCTGGAAATACGAATAGTAGTTTCTCTTTACTTTATACTACTTTACAGTCATATTATTTTTGTCCCCAGAAAGATATTGAGGAAATTGAATGACAGTAAGTATAGTGTGGCAGTACATGCCAGCTAAAGCTTTGCTGCTTCCATTGACTGCAGTCAGTCTTGTTGGTCCAGCTTTACAGTCAGACTTTACTCCTGGCACCTTTTTCAAGGCAGAAAATTCTCTTTCCATGTTAGTTTCTATGCTTATGTTCATAAATAAACTTACTCAAAAGATAAATGCCTCCTGGAATGTGCATTTTTATTAAGAACTTTCCATAGTGGAACCTCTGTAATACCACACTACACATTCTTTTGTTCCTGATAGTCCTGCAAAAAGACTTGAAAGACTTTACAGAATTATGTTCTTTTTCATTAAAACAGTATGGAATGAAAAACCTGATCTAAGCTCCCTTGCAGACAACCAAAAGGGTTTGACTGATTTGAATCAGATCAAACCCAGTGGTGAACCATGCAAGCCATGCAAGACCTAAATTTTAAAATTTTTAAATTCACAAACTGCTAAGATTATACTGTAATGCAGAAAATTAATTCTGAAATATTGTACAATATAAATGGAGTTTCTTTATGTTGAAAAAGAGTGAGGCCAAAATTTTCTTTGCTTAAGTCATACACAAAATGAATCAGTATATATGGGAGGAATTTATAATTTAGTACTTTTTTTATAACACTGCTCTTCACTAACACCTACACAGCCATGAACAGAGCTTACATGGCCTGCTGAGACATATAACAAAAAAAGGAAATCAAATTAATTCCTGCTAATAAGTTCACTTTTTTTAAAATTCTTACTGGGTGATTAATCAACTCCATTTGTTGAGAACTCAATTGCTATTTATTGCTGTTATGTAAATGTAGATTTTCACAAACTAAAAATAGTGGTTTCTTGTAATATCAAGCAATTAAAATTATGAAATGTAACTAAAAAGAACCAGTAATTGTATCTTCATAATCGAATTTAAAGATTATAATTGGACTTTTGACAGATTTTTAGCGTATAATGAGGACAGAAGATAATTGAGCGATTTGAATAAACTTCACTACAGATAAAATGAGTCATAATTTGGTTTGTATCTATGTTTCCAGAAAAAATTCATGGGTCTTACTAAGTCAAATAAAATGCAATTGTTTTCTGTAATAAAACCTCACCAAGAAATGCAACATATAGGATCAGGAAATCCAGCATGGCGCTGGCCTTGGGCTGACTTACAGGAGAAAACAGTGTTTACCAAATAGAATACAGCTTCCAAAAGTACAAAATAGCACAACTGCAACTGCAAGGGTTTAGCAACCTTCCTCATTTATATCATGTATGTCTTAAAGGTTTTTACACCTGTAAATTTAAAAGCAATTTAACACAGAGGTTCATACCATCCTCTCTGGTTTACAGCTAAGGAAAACTAGAGCATAATGAAAGTAAAGCTGTTCATCCAAGGTCACTCATTAAACCGTGATAGAATTAGAGCTCCAAATTCCTGAGTCCTAAGTGACCATGTTCTCTGGTTGTTTTCAAAGCCAATATCATTCTCCTGTCATGAAGCAGATCTCTGAAGTTTAAACAATTTTATAATGATATTTCTCTTTTTTTTCTCTCATTCATTCTGATGATCTCGTGACTGTTGTCTGTTTTGGAGAATTTAGCTCTGTTCATCCAACCAAAGTAGTGCAGAAGCACTAAAGGTCCTTGTATTATATCATCCTTAAATAAAAATAAAATCTGCTTGTGTCACCAAAGAAGTTGAATAATCTGGGGAATATTTTCTTGTCCATGTGAGAAGAGCTGTGCACCTGTTCCTTTGAAAATAGGGATACAGGTCATATGCATAAAATTGCTTGTAAGGAAATCATATTATTTGTTACTTTTAAACTTATTTGCAGTCAGTACAAAAAAATCCCAAACCAGAACTACAACTAGTATAAATATAGCTAGTTTTAGTAATATGATGAGGAGAATATAATACAGTATAATACAATGTATATTTTAGCACTTTCAGAGTGTAGCTTTGCTTGTCCTTACTTGGAACTGTGTAGATCTAAGTCTCCTAAATTAGTAAGTATTCCCTCTGATGAATTGAACATCATGTAATTCATTGAAGNCATCATGTAATTCATTGAAGTCTGGTCTGTCTTACTATGAGAAGTGTTTTTTGGCACAATGACCTTAAATAAATATTTGAAATCGTGTTTTGAAATGCATCTTAGAGGTCATCTTCCAACTCTATCAGTTGTTCTTGAATTATCAACATTGAAATTTTATCTGTCTGATAAAACAAACTACATCAAAACCAGTCAAACACAGGTCCAGTGTAAGTCTGCCATATGTTATCTATCGCTATCACAAACATACATGTTCCAGTGCTGTATCAGCATCTCACTGACCTCTCAGGTTCTTTACA
>WEIT01013046.1:297-14693 GCA_013389985.1 Dryoscopus gambensis
AGAAAGAGCCTAAAGACCATTCATGGAGTCATTGTTAATTGGCAAACTTTTCTGAGACAGTAGGTGCTGAATATAAATACTCCATGTTATGTGTTCCACTGACAGTTTGTGTGAGTCTAGAAAATAAAGTAGAGGATATAAGCAAATGAGGAATGGTGGATACTTGAGGAGAACCTATACTTCCATACCTTGGCTTAAAAGAAAAGGAAGGTGTTATGACTGAACTGAAGCAGGAACATTTGTCAAGAATTTAGGACCTGTGGAGGTCTGTGAACAGGTGAGGTAGTATGTAAAAACAAAAGAGTTAAAGAAGATACTGACAGTAGGAAGAGACTGTGCACATAAAAATAGAATAGATGAAACTAAACAAGCCAACAGAAAAATTACAGTTAACAACATAGGAAGACTTTGGGGTATTTATGTTAAAACTTTCAAAGAACTAGTTGCTTTTTGGCACTGTTTTTAATTTTTATATCTGTGTTTTTCCATATTAAACAATTAAGTAATTAAGTATTAAAGTAATATGATGATTACAGCTCATGCTGATCCAAAATATAAAAAACAACCATGACTGACAGAGCCAGATGGAGCAAAAACTAACAAATGGGAAAATTTACCACTGCAAATAGTAAAAAAAAAAGTCCAAAAATATAATGGCAAAAATACAGATTGTAGAATTTATATTTATAGGTTAGAAAACAGTGAAGAAAATGTAATAGAGTACTGCTAAATCTGTTGTGAATGTTCCATTTTCAGGTGTCCAAGTTGACACATATTAACAACCTCTTAAAAATAGTAAGCACTACATGTATACACGTAATTATCATAAACTTTAAACACTCTTTCTGATTAGTTATTTGAAATTTAAGCCACTGTATTTTCCAATTACATTCTGACAGTGTTAGCTTGTATTTCTTAGCAGGAAAATTACTGCTGAAATTCAAAGAAATGAAAGCTGAAATACTGAAACCTCTGTATTTGTTCAGTCAGTTTAAGACAAGAGGAAGATTTTCAACCCAAATGTTTAAAAGACTGCTAAATATCAACTAGGAGGGGATAGAGGGAGAATTCTCACAAAAAAGCACTTCTTAATCCTGCATCACTTTGCCTGACAATACATACTTCAGAGCATATATTTTAGCAGTTGAAATAGTGGGGTCATTTGAGAATCACTCGAGATACTCAAGAGATATCAGTCAAGAGATACTCTTTTCCTTGCTGCCCAGTGTTCCTAAAGATAGCTTCAGTTATATCATCTGCTGAAGAACTGTGCTTCTTCTACTCTCTTGTTATTGACAATAATGGAAGCAAAATGAGAACAGAAAATTACTGCTATGTCTGCCTTACTGTGCCAGTCTCTCACAGGCTGAAATCTGAGCCTGGTTAAAACTACCTATATATTCAAAATATGTCTAACAGGGTGCTGAGTCAATTTTCTTTTGTTTCCAAACCAGACATTTTTTTCAAATTCATCAGATGAATGTGTTACACCCTGAATTATCTCAATATACCACCAAGCCAATTCCACATCCAACATTTTCTGAGTGAGAAAACACCCAGTGATGCCCCAAGGAACAGTAATGTGCTCAGAGTGCAGCTGAGACACACAGGTTGTATACAACAGATGGTACTGAGCATGTGTTTTAGGCAGAGCTGCATGACATTTACTCTAAAAGTGCTACTTTTTCTTAATATATTTCCTCCGTGTTTTCACTACATTGTCAAGTTTCATTCAGAAGCTGGAGAATGTTCGCTTCAGAGAGGAAGTCTGGGAAAGAGCCCTGTTTGGCAGGAGACACTTTTTCCTCTCCAGCTATTCATTAACACACTGCAGAGGCATTTCTGAGTGGTAGTTTGGAAATCAGAACTTCTTATTTCTCAGTAATAGGACATTAGTTGAAAACAAGAAAAAGTTGAAGGAAAAATAGTCTACCAAATTCTGTGCAGGAAATTGCTTTGCTAGTTGCCCATTTAAAACACTTCTAATCCTGGCTCAGGAACCTGTGAAAGATTTCCCACTGCACAGAATAAGTAAATAATTTCTTTCTGAAATCATCAGTGCATTTAAGAAATTTATCAGGTGGTGAAAGCAAAGGACATTCAACATCCAAGCCAGATCTTTGCTGTTTGTGAGCACAAGGTACCTCTGCAGTGTCAGGTACAAATGAGCTATTTAGCAATCTTGTCATACCTGCACTTATAACCCTCTGAGTTTACAGCAGATATGCTAATGTGAATATAGCCTCTCCTGCTTTATGTTGATTCACAGTCTGCTTTGTACACATATTGAGGGGATTTTAGATTTGACTTTTGGGGAAGATTGCCTTTTAAGGGTAGAGATTGTGACAAATGTCAGAAAAACTTGAGAGCTATAGTGAGCAGAGCATGGTCACAGCAGTCCTTGACCTTCCAGTAAGTCATCTTGTACATTTTCATTGTTGTATGTATGTTTCTCGCCAACATTTCACAAAAACACTTATGTCTGAAACAGCTCCCTAGTGTGGAGATATATCAAGCTCCATTAAAAATGAAGCCAGCTGTACTGTTTATAGGTGTATTAGATTTTTAAAATTTTTTTTGAATATAATTTTATGTGATAAATGGGAGAATGTGGTCTTTTATGACAGATATTTCTGAGAGTAGTCATTGTCAGCGGCTTAAAAGCAAAGGGCTTGCAGTTTCTAGAACCTTTTTCTTCAAGCTTCAGATTCTTCCACTTATGTTGTTTATACTTGTAGGTTTCACTACTAAAACAAAAAAAAATTCCTCCTCTGGAGAATTGGAAAAGACAAAGAAGAAATCTAAAATCAAGTGCCAAAACCCTTTCTGAAATTAAAATACCTTGCAAGCAAGGATATTGTCATTGAACACCAATGAACACACTGTGAGCACAGAAAAAAGCTTATTCTTCTAACTTTGTGCCATTCAAGAATTAGAAAATGCTCCCTGTCACTTCTCTCCTACGGTCTCCACAATTTTTGATCGGCACCACAACCAGGAGTGGTCTGAGTGGGACAGATCTGCCTGGGGTGCAGGAGCTGATGTGCATGCACCCCCATCTCTGCAGGCTTCTGAGGCTGTCATTCTCTTGCTTTTCCAAGAAAGGAAGACAAGGCATCTCACTTATGTCTACAATTTTTTCCTCAGAAGCAAGTTTCAGTTTTCAGACAAAACCTTCAATCAAAAGAGTCTGTAGGAATCAAAAAGTTTTATATACCTTCAAGGGGTAGCTTCTTTCTCCGAGGGAAAGTTTTTTCCCTTACTAAGGTAATTCAGGATTAAACAAAGCACTGTCCCAGATGAATCTGATAAGCAATCAGAAGTAAGTCCACAAATACCTTATTGCAACCTAATACTGTCTTTTTCTTTTACTTCCTTTGAGAACTAGGTAATTGTCACCAGGGCTTGGGTTGAAAAAGAGATTTCTTCTATCCTTCCAGTGAGTGTGGAAAAATGGTACAAAAATTAGATTTTTAAGGCTGATTTTGTGGATTAACTTTTTGCAGAACCAAGGTGGGAGGACTTGGTGTTAGAGTTGAAATACTGATGACCATGTCTGTTAGAGAATTTTTCTTCTGGACAAGCCCTCTTAGCAGAGGTCAGTTCCTTATTCCCATTAGCTGGCTTGTTTGTTTTCCCTTCTCACTCAGAGGTTTGTTGTTTGGGGATTTTTAAAGATTAATGTAATTATAACAAGAATATTCTATGTTTAAATTATTCTTATACTAACTTGATGTAGTCAATATCTCCATTTCCTTTCTCTAAAAAAAAAACAAAAAAAAAAAAAAAAACCAAACAAAAAACAAAACAGAAAAAAAGGAGGGGCTCTGATGGCTATATTAGTATGTCACTATATAGCAGACTCTGTCATTCCTACACACAATTAAAAAAAAAAATCCCATGTTGTTTAACCTTGCTTAAATCATGACAGCAAATGAGGTTAATTTAAATGAACTGCATAGTGCTATAAATTAGTAAATAAGACAGGCAATTAACCAAATTAAATCTTATTGGAAATTGGCTGCTGCCATCTGGAAATTTTTTATTAGGCTTTATGGCTGGCATGACCTTTAGAGTGCAACTGGCAGGATGTTTTATTTCTCTAAGAAATGCTTGACTTAGAAGAATGAAGTATTTGTAAAACATTTTTAGTATTCCTGTACTTGATGGATAATTGTAGTGGGATATAAAATAGTCCTGTCAGTGAAGAGGAAGTTGAATAGGTATGGAGTTTCTTTCTGTAAAATATGAGTTACTTGTCTATGTGCTGGAATCTGTTTTTCTGTGGCTGTTTTTTTCACTCTTATATTAATAAAACAGTCTTCTAATACACTGTGGAATCTACTACAGTAAGATTGGCCTTTATCAGTCAATCTCCAAGATGCTTAATTGTTTAAAATTTGCTATCCTTTAAAATGTCCAGAAAAATCAGAGTCATGAGTAGTGTTGTTGTTTCAAGGTATCATTTCCATGGTACCAAAGCAATTCCCTCTACAGGCAGCTTCAAGGAATATAGTTGTGTTTAATACATGTATGTGCTTTCCCTGCAGGAAAACAGCAGAGTGATGCAATCCTGGGGGATAACTTGCTTAGTGCTAGCTTGGGGGTCACTGCACCCTGCTTTGTATGTATAACTTCAGGGCAGGTAAAGCACCTGTGTTACTGTATGATGTTGCCCTTACTGTTAGTTGGTGGGAGCTTTTTTAGCTTTCTGGCTTCACACAGGCTGCTTAACCTGCTGTCTGTGTCAGTTTGTAGACATGAACTTATATGGAGGTAAAATCTGCTTTTCCTGGTAGTCCTGTTTCCACAGGGACTTTAGGGGCAAGTGATAAACTGCCCAGGGAGATTGCCCAGAAATGTTGTGGAGTTTCCATCTTTGGAGATATACAAAAGCCATCTGGACACGAACCTGTCAACTGACTGTAGCTGGCCCTGAATAAGCAGAGAGGGTGGGGTGGACATGACGATCTTAAGAGGCAACTTCCAGCCTCAGATACTCTTGATTCTGCCCCTGAATAACCCACGCTCATGGCCACAGCAACTCCATATTTGTTGTCTCCAAGTGCCTTCTCTTTCATAACAAAAGGTCACATTCTTCAACTCAATCAGGTGACAGACCCTTGCAAAGAAATAATGATAGGAAACATTTGCCAAACTCCCAAGCTGTTGACCTAAACCCTGGCCTTTTTCCAGACTCTTAGAAGCCCCTGGGATAAAATTATTTGCTTCAAGTCATAAACTGCTTTTGCCTCTGTCAAGAAATGTGCTACATGATGCTTGACTAATGCACAGTAAAGCTGTCACTGTACTACACCCATATGCACGAACAGAAGGACTGAGGTGCCCAGATGCCACAGAACTGGTCGTGTGGCTCAGAAGTTCCCTTAACTGGAGGAAGAGTTCTGCTTTTTTCAAGCAGAAGAGAACAGCGGAAATATACAAACACAAGTAGGGGGGGTTTTTTTGGTTTCTGGTTTGTTGGTTTGGTTTTGTTTGTTTTTTTTTTTCCCCGGAGATCTGCTAGAACCAGTTTGGGAAGAGAAGGGATATGGAGAAAAAGGGCACTATTGTGACATGAGTAACAAATCTTTCTATGCATACATATGTTTCATATATAGGTGCTATCAAAGCTCAGATTAGTTTCACCACATTTAATGATTTAGCCTTACATATTTAACAAATGTGCTTTTTTTTTATTTGCAGTGGTATGTTACGCTGTGCTCACTTTCCCAAAATAATTGCCATGCATTACTTAGTATAAGATCTCCAGCTTTCCATGTTTAGAGAACTTGCTTGTACAAATCAGGGTTATTTTAACAATTATTTTGAATGCATCAAATTACTGGGAACTAAAAACCTGGGTTAAGTGAAATAGTGATAGTGAGATCCAGAGTGTAATAGCCTTTAAGCTGTCTTTCCTAACTGAGTCCTGCCAGTTTGGTAGCTGCTGACAACAGGTAGAATTCATGCCACAGACCCTGGAAACGTATCTGCTACCAGAGTTATGTCCTTGGGGATTTTTACATGATGCTGAGAGAAATGAAGAGCTCCACTGTAGAAAAATTTTATACCTTCCTGGAGGGCAACAAGTGGCTGAATGATCAGGGAGAGAAAATCTGCTGGAAGGCTTTCATGTGATCTCTTCTATAAGGAGGCAAGGGTATGCTAGAACAGCTTTGATCCTTAGGTATCTATTTTTTCCTCAGTTCCACATGGTTGTCAGTATATTGAAACAGAAACTTGGTCTGGAGGCACTTACAGTGCTGAGGTGTCCTAACTGTATTACTTCTTAGAGTGGAAAGACTCAGACTTCTGCTAAAATTTCAGAGGTCAGGTTTGTCTTAGTCCTTTTTAGTTGAGAGTCTCAGTATCTAGGGAGCCTTCAAGAGTGAAATAATGTGGGGGAAAAGCTGGATATAATGGTGGAAAAGTTTGTGTGAAATGAAGTAGTGATCCATTTCTTTGCATGTGTTAGGTAATATGAAAGCATAAATATTGAGTACCTGCTACATTCATTCAGGTAGACTCTTGGGAGTACTGTTTTTGAGAGATGACTAAATGCATGCCCGGCCTCAATCACAAGGCAGAGTGGGGTGATGAGATGCTATGGTTAATATGTACTCTGCTACTTCCACACTTCTGATATTACCTTCTAAACCAGTTTTCCATGCATGTTCTTACAACTTAATTTTGTGTTTATTTTAAAAGGTGGGGAGGTGTTTTATTTCCAGCTGTTTTCACAACAGAATTTTTACTTCATTAACTTCTAGATAATAAGTTTTATTTGTGATAAATATCAGAGAAAAGTTTTTTGAATTATGCTACACCGCTGAAAATAATAATTGGAAATAACAATAATTTATGTCACTTTCTTGCCAGTGTCTACTGTAAAAACATGAAAACTAGATATCAGTATTATGCTCTGGCACACTCTACTGAAATAAAACATTAGCTGCTCTTTCGCAAAGGCATGCTTCAATACATAAATCACGCTATATTAAGGATAGTGATAAGTACACTTACTGTGATTATAACTAAATACAAGGTGTATCAGAAAAGTGCATCCAAAGCTTATAAATTCTTACTGCAATTACCTCTGCCAGGGGCATCTAATTTTCTTGGTCCCAAATTGTAACATTTGTTTGTTTCTAATTGTAACAATACCTCTGCTTGCTTCAGAATTTTGCCTAATCACCTGATCTGATAGATCTGTGGAACTGAATATATTCGTACATCGACCTCCATGCCTGTGAGAGCATTAGAAAGCAGTAAATACATTATCTGTCTCTTCAGCTCTACTGGTGCTTTACAGTCCCTATGATGCTGTACCAGAGCTCCAGAATATTAAACTACCTGACAGTCGTTAAGTCCTAAAGGCTGCATATGCTAATAGAGTCTATTAAATATTTGACTTTAGTTGATGCTGTATGAGCTTTGTCCTTGTTCTTGTTACTAAATTCGGCTAATATTAAGTTTTAATGTGTTCCTCTAAAAATATATGTGTCATAAAATATTGTACAGCAAGGGCTGGGTTTTGGAGATGGATGAAACAGTAATATGTACTGAGCAGAGGTAAGTTGTTTACTCCTAAACTAAACTGTGCCTTGCAATTGGAATTCAGCTTCTCAGCTGAGTGGGATTCTTTGTGTTTCTCAGAAACCTTAAAATAACATCTTCAATAAAAAGTTATTCTTCAGTGAAAAATTGTATGAAGTCGTTCAGATTTTTAACCTCCTAAAGTATAACATTCCAACCTTATGAGCATTTCTTTGAACACATTCGGTAGTACATTACTGTGCTGGACAAATTTTTGTTGTCTTCTCTTTTCTATCTTTTTCTGTTGATATTAATCATAAAGTTGCAATTTCTGTGTTGCAAATAGTTCAGTGTGAAAACAAAAATAAAATTATTTACTGACTTGGGCTTTTTTTTTGTCAGAACTGTGGAAATCAAAGTCTGTTTGTTGGAATAGGTATAGAAAGGCTTTCAATATGAGATGGGAGCTCTGGTTTTTCAGAAGAAATTCTGTGGCTTTCTACAGGAGGCAGCTCCTGACCCATCTTTTTCTATAGAGCTGTGACTCTCCTCCTTTAATTAAGGAAGAGATTATAAAGCATTTTGCATCCCAATTTAGTTATCAACAAAAGATGACATCATGTATCTCATGAGGGTTTCATACACTTTTTAGTGTTATGCTACAGCAAACAGGATGAAAATCTTCCAAAGCAGGGATAAAAATTGCCATCTTCTGTGGTGTGATGGGGAAAATTCATTGGAGACCCAAACTATATTTCCATTAGGAAGCACTAAGTGGATCTTTTTACTCTCTAAAATTAAATTTTGCTTGATTTGACTCCTGAAAAATCAAGAAGAAAAACAGCTTGTCAATGTTGAATGTATCTATCTAGGAAAAGACCTGAAAATGAGAAGTTGAGGTCATCTATGAAAGTGTTTGGGAAGCCAAGCCAATCTTACTGGTAATTATACTCTATAGAAGACACAAAAAATGATGGAAATTAGTTAATTTTCTCCTGTGTTCATGTGGAACTTTAGAAAAAGTGGTTAAGTAATTTAGCTTCTTTGTATTACATGACATTTCAGAACAGCTTGCTCAATATACAGAATTCTTTCTTATATAGAAAGAATAATCTCTTTCTTATTTAGCAATTAGATACATTAAATGGAAGGTAAATTACTAAAGGTAGAGAGAAAAAAATCTTTAGACCATTTTAGATACTAAAGAGGACAAATATAATTTGTACAGCTACTTAATTATCACTTAATAGTCTTTGAGAGACTAATCTAACCTTTCTTGTAGGTATCAGAATTGCAAATACGTAGTTTGAGATAACTGAGGGTTAAAATGAGTGCTGTGAGTGGCACTTTAAATATAGGGTGAAATAATCTGTTGTTTAGAGTGTTCTTCAGCATTTAAATTTTTCAAAACCTTTGTATTTTATGCCTGTATTATCTCAGTACAGCTTTTTCTGTGAGCTCTTCTCTGACTGAAGTTGTATGAAGTAGAACAGACGTGTTTTGATAAGTAATCCTTGTGCCATATCTGTATCTCAGTGCAGTACATAGCACGTTTTGCTTTCTTCTCATATTGTAATTTGTTTGTCATAAACTTCATGAAATATCAAGGGAGACTATTACAGTTGACAGACACAAGTGCTGCACCACTGACTTAAATGGATTTGTGCCTGCCTACATCCATCATAAGTTTGGATGTCATCCAAAACATTTTTTCTTTTGGAAATGGCAATTTCAGTCTGTTCCACTGGTGATGTTGCTAGAATTAACGGTGGTATTATGCAGTGAAATGTAACAGGTCAAATTATGCCAATTGTTTCTTTCATTAGATGAACTTATTTTTGTTAATATTTCAACGCTTCTGTTTTATGAAGAATGCAGGAGGTTTTGAAATTAATTTGAATACAGAAAAAAAATCAAACCTTTCTGTTTTAATAGTGCTACCCAATTGTCATTTCTATGTTGACATACATAAACACTGCAGCTTCAAACAACATTTTGCTAGCCAGTCATATTGGCAATATTGCTTTCCCTGTGCTACATCAGATGTTAAATTGCTAAATTTCAAGGCCCTTCATAATATCACTTCTCCCTGCTTATTTCCCATTTGGTGTCAAATGCCTCACTCTTGCTCCCAGGTGATTCCTGATGTCAGCATCCGGCGATGGATGTCAGCATTCAGCGATGGATTTCAGCAAGCCCTCCTTTGTTGTGCACTGTCCCTCATGTTTAAGACATTTCTGTAAATGCCTGTTGGGCTACTTTATGATCGCCTTCAAATCCCTCCTTCCCTCCCCTTTGCTCGGATGCCTGCAGGGATCATGCCGACAGTCAGGCTGGTGATGTGTTGTGACTACTGCCAATATGGTCCCACAGTTTCTGCACGCTCCCCTGTCTGCATCCATCTGTTCTCCCTCCTCTTGCATTCAGGATGTGCTGTCACTGTTGCGGGGGGAACGGCAGGAGAACTGAAGTCACTTGACATTAGCTAATGAGGACACAGGGAGCCGGGAGCTCAGCGTGGGGGTCCTGGCCAGGTCCTGGGCTGCAGCACAGTTCTAGCCCCGGCTGTAGGAGCAGACACTCCTCCCCAGCTGTGCTTCCTACATGTGTATGTGGAGATCCTGCCCCATGGTCAGGGTCCCATCCTGAACTTGACCCTCTTCAGATAACTCTGAAACAGCTTTAAAAATCTAATTTTTATGAGACAGTCATGTGAAATTTAACAAGTGGTAGAGAAAACAGTAGAGAATATATTTTTTCTTACTGCTAAATTGCTACTAAATTTATGATAAAGCAGATAGAGGCACACAAATTGAAAAGGACTTGCAACTCCAATATATAACAAATAGAAATAAGATGTTTTCAAATCCATGCTAGCAATGTCAACTAAAAACTGAAAAAACCAACATTATGTGTTGGTGCTTGAAGATAGAATCTCAGTAAATGATTAAATATAATTTCACTAAATCAGCAACATTTTGACATAGTGATAATTGTTAATATTTGAAAAAGTTGTGTACAAATATAACCAGAACAGATATTAAATAGATGACACAGTAGTCAGGTTCTACATAACCAGAGATATTTTAATATGTACTGTTCTGGGCTTGATCTTCAGAGTAATTTCACGTCATATCGGACAAATTGTTTTTATAGAATTTTTTGATTTATGGGGGACGACAGGTAACTTCTAGTTTTGCAGTCAGATAGCTTGGGGGGTTTCAGGCTGTTCCTATCTAGATTAAACAAAACTTACAAACAAAACGAACCAAAACTGCCCAAAACATTCCCTTCCCCAATTTAATACTTGAATGTAATTAAATATCCTTGGTCTTCTCTGGTGAGGATAAGAATAATTTTTTCCTTTTGCATAATTCTGAGGTCCTCTGATGCTGGTATGATGACTATCCCAAGAAGGAATGAAGTCGCAGTCAAGTTGTTTTAAATGAGAGCCAGGCAAGACGAAAGAAAAATGTTCTCTAGAAAGATTACAAAATATCTAGACAACTGAAGTGTTACATAAATTCAATATGTAACCCATTTTAGCAAGAATTATAAGAGGAATCTATTTTAAGATCATTAGTCTGAAATCTGAATGTTACTGATACTGGTGTTATTATCAATTAGTAACTTGTGACATATGGTGTTACCATCATTAAAGATAATAATAGTTAAGGCTCTTATACAATACTTGCAGTTCTTCAGTGCTAACCTCTGACTCAACTGGGCCAAGAAAATGTACCTAACAGAGCTGAGCAGTCTGTCTAGGGAAATAAAGCCCAGTGACATGTAGATTGTCTTAATCTGGCAGCAATATTGCCATTACTTGATGTACCAGTTTTCACAGTTGCTTTTTAAATTAAAATTTTAGAAAAATGATGATCATTGGTACTTCAAAACTTCAAGCTCTTAAAATAAAAGCAAGTTTTGAATGACTTTGCCAATATTTTTCAGTGGGATGTGGAGGTTTGTCTTATCAGTTGCAGGGCTGTTGAGGAAAAGTAATCTATTAGGAAGAAGGTTAGAACACCAGTAACAAGAGGGAGATCTGAATATGCCTGACTATGGACATCAGTACTTTCCAGGAATTCTTATTAAATATGAACTCTGCCTGGAGTTAAAGACATAACTCACTAAGGTCAGTAGTTTAAAATGGAGAAGTCTCTAAAAAACTGAGGTGGTAAAAGAAGCAATATCGGTAGAGCAAATAAAGTGACATGTAAAAAGGCTCTTCTCAGATGGTCCCTGCTTGCCCATCACTCAGTCCTTGTCTCAGAACAAGTATAACCAAGAGGGTTTTTTTCCAAGGGATAATACATCCTGGTGCTTAGCTGATTTCACTGTCACATTGGGAATGCTTACACAAGTCATCTTATCTCTTCTTCACTTTAATTAGCAAACATAAACTTCAATAGTCCATATTAGTAGCCTTTAACACCTATTTTACTACTTCGTCTCTCTCACTTTTTTAGTTAAGTGTTTTCCCCTAGCAAGTGCACAAATAACCTGCATATAATAGTCCACAAAGGCTTTGTGTCTCGGTAGTGCCTAGAAAGAGCAGTAACAACTCCAGCTATTATAAAATATGAGGTGATGATTTCAAAATGAATTTTTGGGATACTGGACGTGTAAATTCCATGTAAATGTGGAAATGTGAAACTAAGAGTAAGGTTTTTAAAATCTGCTAATGTATTTGGTTTTCTTTTAAACAGACGGGATTTCTGAGAAAAAGCAGCTGTACATAATCTTCAGAAAAAGAATCACTACTTGTTTGACATCAGATAGCCCTATAAACTTTTCTCCTCTTTCCTGTTACTTACCAATAATCTCCTGAAGTGGTTCATAACTAGACATTATAAATTCAAACATTAAACACACTTTTCCATTTAAATTTTTTTCCTCACAAGCAAATGTCAAGTCTCACAAGATTTACTTGATTTTAAGGACCTCCAAGATCCATTTGAGCTAATATGTGTTTTTCTATTGAGTTCTGTCAAATTTCAGATGGTCTTACACACTTAATTAATATGAGAAGTTGCTTATATTTTTTTGATAACTTAGTCGTGCTGAGGACATAAGCACATACTGCTAATACGATTTTCAATACAATAGTTATTGGCATAATATAGGTGGTATTACTCTAAGACTGAAAAACATCATCTACAATGTCTGAATGAAAAATCAGGCTGCACATTTCTGAATATTTATATTCAGTGATGCTCTGTTATAATGCTTTTTGTGAGGAAACACATGCCTAGAAAAACAAGATTTTAAGGGAGCTTGAGAAACTTCTCAAGATGATCATAGAAGGAAAAAAATACCCACTTTCAAATGGCCACTGTGGCTTCCTGAAAGCATTCTTATGAGTGGAAAAGTTTCAGTTACTTAAAACAAGGGGACATGGTCAATTTTGGAAGGGACACATCTGAGTAGAGTGTTGGGGAGAACTGGCCCACTGCTGCAGTCCTAGGTGGTTCTGACCACATATAGATCAGGGCAGCTCAAAAGCATTACAGTCTCCTAGGACCGACAGCTCCACTGAAGCCTCACATCTGAACAGGTCTTCAGCTGATGCAGGATTTGTCATTGTGTCTTGACTTAAGATTTACCTCTAGAATTCCTGATGGGCCAAACCCCCATATTACTAATATTTGTTCTCTGTTGACATTTGTCATTCTCAAGAATATTTTTGTTAACTCCTTTGTCTCTATCTGCTTTTGTTGGACTGATGATGGTACCTTAAATGCTGCTTTACTGATACAAACAGCCTAAACTTCTTGTTTAAAGTTTGTGCTTATGCACTTCTTGTGCAGAAAGAACCCTTTATAGAGTATATTAAGAGATAATTAAGCAGCCTTACCAAAACTGATATAATATTTTTTTCTTGGACCTCATACCTAGGAACATTTTAGCTTTGGGGTTTCTAACAGTATATGCTCTGCTGCTTCTAGCCTGTGTTGATTTCAGCTGGGTAACTATTTGTTGTATAAGATAGCTATGTATTCAGAATATATTCAAGAATGTGAATAGTAAAGCAATTCATTAATTGTGAAAAAGCTTTCACTTAGGGAAAAAATGCTGTGGTCCTGCCTCTAACCTTGCTATGGTTTTGCCATTAAGGGTTTAAGAAGGTCTTCAAAACTGTAGCTAAAACCCAGTATCAGTTTGTTAATAACTTGCAATACTTTTCTATAGAAAATTAATATTTTAAAAGTAGATCTTGATTCTGAACCAATTATTTTTTAGTGAAGAGTAGATTAAAAGAGAGATGATAATAGGCTTGATACACTTGAAGGAAAAATGACTGTTCAGTATGTGTAATACTTGGTCTGACTTCCCACACGACAGCATCGCCAATGTTATAACTGAAGAGAAGGTGCCTTAGTGTTCAAAAGCTGTGGTGTGGACAGTCCTGGTCTGCATTTGGGGAGTCAAGAAGGGAACAGAGGAAGTTCACTTGCCATGGGGTTTTCTCCAGAAAACATCGTAATAAACCAGTGGTTGACAGAGGCAAGAAATTTTTCCTTCTCTTCCTTTCTCCTTCCTTACTCCAAGTTCCACATCACAAACATGGATCTGTACTAGTATCCAAAACCACAAGCTGTCTGAACATACAGCAAAAACTATCTTAATCCCACAATGATTTGGAAGGTCTAATCTTGCTGTACCATGGTGGCTTGAAGAAAGGATCTGTGCTTTTGGGGACTATACTCATCCTTGAATTATTATCTTTGCTTATCCTAAATACACTATCAGCTATTTCACACAGATTAAAGAATTTGAAACATTTGGGGCCAAAGCACTTAATATAACTCTCTAACTTAAAAGGCCTTAACCCAATCCGGGGGGGGGGGGGG
>WEIT01013046.1:19776-42935 GCA_013389985.1 Dryoscopus gambensis
ATTTTGTGCTTCAGGTAGCAATCCTCAAATGTTGTACAGGGTTTTATTCTCATGGTTTTAGCCTTTCTTGCTGTGATATGTCTCATTATATTGCAAAATTCTCCATGCTAGTCTACTTCCCCACGCTTTATCCTGTCACTCCATTCCTTCTCATATTCGCAGCTAGAAGGAGGAAAGCTTTTTTTTGGGCAAGCTGCATAGGGAAGAGTGTTCTGTTAACAGCTTGGAAAGGTACACATACCTGTGTACAGGTATATAAATGTGCATATATATATTTTTTTTTTTTATATATATATATTTGTCATTTCTGTAGCAGTTGCCTGATGGATAGGTAGAGGCTAGAAGAATAGGGGTGAAAGTCAGAAAGAGGAACTTATTATAGTTGGAATTTTTGGTTTAAGGAACTGACCAGGACCCGGAGTAACTAAGGATGCTACTGGGCCATAACCTCCTTCATCATTTTGATTTTAGGGTTAAATTGACTAATTACTGTCTGGAAGTTGTTATTACAATCAATTATAAGAACAAGGTTTTAAAAATTTTCATATTAGCTGTAAATAGGCAGCTTTTTAAAAATACAGCAGTACTTTCAGGTGAACACAACTTTCTGGGAAAGCTGTTCCAACTGAAGTTCAGTGGACCTAATAGTAATGTAGCTAAATGCTTATCTCAAGTTGCAAAAAGCACATATAATGGGCCACATGGAGAACTTTGTAATTAATCAGTCTTTCTTGCTGGACCTCCGTTTTTAGGACGTGGCAGTCACAAAGGGCTAAGGGGATTTTTAAGTTACATAAGAGAGAAATTCTCATAGATCCATATTTTAAATCAAGGATTTTCTATAGGTACTGAGTTTTACAGTTGAAGGAATATCTTCTTATAAGCTTCCTAAGGCTTGTGAATGATTTTTTTGTATGCAATTTTTCCTGCCACGTCAGATATGAGGCATGTTTCAGTGCTGTGCATCTCTTCACATATGAATGGAGAAGAAATATTGGAAGACATGTGAAGAAATATTGGAAAAAATTCTAATACTATTGAAATCGATGGGAAATATCCCACTGATTCAGAGAGCTGAGATTTTAATGTCTTTAATCTATACTGAAAAAAAAAAAAAAAGAAGTCAGTGAAACAAATACTCTCACATTTTCATCTTTGGAACTCCAAGCAGTATATTAACATGCCTTTTTTGACAAGTTTCTTACTCTCTTCTAAAATAAGTCTCCTAAGGTCAAGCTGCGCCCTTTTAGAGTATGGGATCTGCCTAAAAGAACACAAAATTCATGGCTGCAGCACTGGCTGCAGGTAAAACAAAAAGTAGCTGGGATTTTGGTCTTAAGACAAATTCCTTTTACCTTCACCCTGCACATCAGTCAGCCTCTATGCTCAGGTGAACAATCAATTATTTCCCAGGATACTGTAAATAACCCAAATCACAACTGTAATTTCTAGCCACCCACTGGCTTCTCTTTTCCTCTAATGTTGGTTTTACAGTTTTCAGCAACTGTTCTCTCATCCTTCTCCTGGAAGTGAAATCTTGCTCTGCAAATGTTATTTGCATCCCCAGCTTTCCTCTCCAGAAAAGCAGATAGGATCTAACTGCAAGCAATGGCTTTTCACTGATTGTCTCTGAGCTTCCTTATGACAGGAAGGGAGAGTGTGTTATCCTCATAACTTGCTGGTGTTCTTGTTGGAGGCATAGAAAGGTCTGCAATATATTTAGGCAACCAGTGTGAGAACAGCTACTCTCAAACAATCAAAAATAAAACCTATGAGAAGAGGAATAGGAAGTAGAAGTAAAAACAAAACAAAACCAATTCTGAAGCACTCTTCAAGTAATTCTGAAGCTAGGAAAACTGATGGCATGTAATAGCCAAGAAAATGTTCCCTCTTCCCAATGAAATGTCATGGATTATATTTTAATAAATGCTGATATGTACTAGGCAAAGAATTCTGACTAGCATTATGAAATTCTTGCTACAGGGATGGCCTCATTTGATAATGTGTGGTTGCAAATTCACTGTGTTTGAAAACAGAAAGTAAGCTCTGAAGCCATTTGGCATGCAAAGACAGCCTTAGAACATATATACATCTTTTGTAGACAAAAGGGAAAGATTACATTCACTTAAACTAGCAGGGTTTTTTTAAACTATTAAACTTTGGAGTTTATTTGTATAATATGTAATAAAATAATAAATATCACTTAATATTTAATATTAAAACTGCAAAAATTATTTAAACTTTAGGATTGAAAAAGAAGCCTGTGATAATATTCTAAAGAATTAAGTAGAAGTAATTGAATAGACAGTATTGACAGTTCTAGATGCAACCTATTTAATTAATAATTTGAAATATGATATAAGAGACTGGAAGGACCAATAAGTGAGCAAACACAAGATGGAAAAAATAAAAATGGATATGCAAGTCTTCTTTACACAACTATAACACTATGATTGTGATTACAATACTCATTTTTTAATTAGGAAACATAATGTATTCTGCAAAAAAATGAATGGGAACTTTTGTATTTTTTGTCTGTCCAGCGTTTCATCCTAACTCCTCCACACCCACTATTTTCTCAAAAAATGATGGCTACTAGTCACCAGGTAGGAAACTCCTAAATTTCTGTATCATTAAGGTTGATTGAACAGACTATCAAGGACTAAGGAGTACCTTTTAGAAAATTAGGATACACTTGGAACTTAAAGGGAAAAAATCATTTCAAGGGATAAAAAAAAAAACTCTTTAAAGATTTTATAGTCAATGGGCTGAAAAAAAAGATGGGATTTTTTTGTTCTGATCCAAGGTATAACTAAGCAGCAGGATCAATGAAATGTAGACTTTCTAAATACTTGAATTCTTTCTTTTAAGCCTGATATGTTAGATTCTAGTTTTCAATAGCATTGAATAATGCATAAAACAAAAATTATCTAATTTTTCTTTACACAATTACCTATAAAGCTGTTATGGAAGACATGTATTAGGTAAACTTTGGAACAGTGGGTGTTCACAACATGTTCTGAAAAGATTATTTCCACAATTATAAAGGTCTTCTATTTCACAATTTATCATATCTAAAGCTTTTAATTTGCCAAATCCCAAACATCATGCATGCAGATGAACAAGTTAAATGCATTAATGAGGCAGATCACCCTGAAAATGATATAACTGGCAACACCTGTAAGTTCAGATTTTCAGTGATACTGAATTTAAGACTTATTACATGAATCATACATAATTTATTTGAGTCCTTGGTGAATAATAAAATTTAAGAAGGTAAAATGTACATGCAGATTTATATGAGAAGAATTACCAGCTCACGGAACCACAAAATTTTTTTTTGCATCAAAAAATCAGTGGTTGCTCAGAGAATCACCATTTTCCCAACACATGACTGGAAATATAGATCTGGATCTTCTGAAATGCCAGCTAATAAGACTTAACTTTTTTATATGTATATGGGTTTACATCTTCTTAAATGCAGCAACTGTAATATTTAAGCATTATGTTTTACTGTGGATCAGTAAAAGATGAAATAATTTTAGAAACCCTAGAAACAAAGTTTAGTACAATCATTATTAAACTTGAATGCAGAGGCATAGTAGCACTGTCACTACTGGAATTTGTTTCACAATGGCAGCCCTTAGATCAAGAGAGTGGGAGTTCAGGCCTTGTTCTATTTTAAATCCTCTGAGATTTGTAGGAAATCAGAGCAAATAAATTAACATCTCTTACTTTGAATTACTTACCTATATGTATAGATAGAAGATTTCTGGCCTGAAGGGTTTTGCAGCACATGAGTCATTCATGTGAAGCTTTGAGGGGAGGAGAAGAAGTAATGCTTCAGAAGGAGAAAGTAGTTTGTGTAGAAGCAGTTTCATAAAGGGATTATACTGTTATCGGCTTGAAAGCAGTCTTTGTTTCTAAGGTAATTTCATTTGGTATTCTAATCCTTTCAGGTGGTGATGTTTGCTTTGCCTTAGTGAACCTAGAATAGGATTTTTGCATGCTTTCTTGATTTTTCTAGCCATTTAAACAGTCTGTGCCAGTAACTTGGCATAAAACTAGTGTTATCCTGCCATACTCTTCCTTGCATATTCCTGTGAAGCTCAGCAGATGCCTCCTGTAGTTTGCTTAAAGTGTGGCTGCAGGTCCAAAAGTGTCACCATGTGGAAGAGCAGTTTGAGAACAAGTTTCCATAAACAAAGGGTGTAAAGTTGGTAAAACTATCTCCTTGGCTCATTCACACTGATTCCAGGCAAAACTGGCCAATAAACTAGATAGCCACAAAAGCGTAATTGTTATTTTTGCTCCTGATGTGAAAGGTATGCAATAATTTGGTGGGAGAGTGGATTTTGTTCCTGTTGCATAGATTATCTGAGACCATCAGTTCTTTTATGATGGTTACTTAATTGAATTTTCTAAAGTTATTTCTCGTCCATTTTATTTGTTTCATAACATGGACTGGAGATGCAGAAGCCAAATCTTGAAATACAGTTCAACAATCACTTACAACATTACCAGTGAAGGTAGTTGTGACCACCAAGTAATCTTTAATAATGTTATGTCCAGCATAAGCAATATGATAAAAAACCAGAAAACTGTGAAAGCTAACAATCAGAAAGATTGTTTACCTTTCATGGGGAAAGGCTCCTACTTTGATAAAACATGGTTAAGAAAAGTTTTGAAACTTTCTTTAGCATGAGTTATTTTGAAAGCAAAACTGCAAGATAAACACAGATGGTGGTAGGAAAAATCTTTTTTTTTTTCTCATGCTGCAGTTTCCCAGAAGAAAAAGAGCTACGAATGGAGGGAGGATGGCACAATTTTTCTGCTTTTATTCACCTAGGCTTGTTCTGGTTGTTCTCTGAAGATGTTTTATGGAGTTTAGCAGAGTTTTGCACCCAGTCTTTTTTAGATAACTTGGGGCACATGGCCCTTGAAGCATAGCTACTTGGTGAGTTATGCTTGCCCCTCTGCCAACCCATGGCAGGAGTCTCCCTTTGCAAGAGGTCAGTCCAGTGAGAGACTTTCTGTATCACAAATTGGACAGGAAAGAGCACAAAGTAGCAGCAAGCAGATCATGCTCTGAACTGACCTTTAAAGGGTACATTACTGAGCATGTCCTAGTAGAATGCAAGGTAGGTTCACAAATGCATCCATTGCCAGCCCGATATGTCTCTGATATGAGACAGAAATTGCTGACACAGTGTCATGGTTTGACACTGGACACAATGCCAGTGCCCCATGAAAACATATTTGTACTAATAATGGTTGTGAGATGTGATCAGGAACAGAGCAGAGCAGGCTCAGACTTAGAAATAGGAGAAAAAAACCCACTTTATTAATTTACACTAAAGGAAAGAAACACACAGGGAACAGAATGAAAACTCTCCAAAACATTCCTTCTCCTCCCAACTTCCACCCTTCACACAATCAGACAAAACCTTGGATTTCCTGATCAGTTAACAATACTCAAATAATCAATTCTCAGTCCATCTAAGAAGAGAGGAGTCTCTCTTGTAAACCATAGTGTCCTTCCATGTCTGGTGCTCTCACCACCATCCATGGACCGAAGCTGCCCTCAGGATTCAAGGATGCTTTGCCAAGTACCACAGGCTCCATTTTTGGGACAACCGTCCCCCCCATTTTATAACCCCTGGGGCCGAGGGTTTCTTTGCCTTATCTGGCATCCAGCCACTGCATCCACCTAAATGCAGTCTCATGTATTAAAGACAGATTGGTTCAGTCTATGGCTATACAAGAAAAGTCCAGCCAAAAGCCACTCCATCATCTCCTCCCACCTTGGATTCTTCCCATCAATTCCTCTAACGTCACAGGATTCCAGGCTGTCTCTCTTCTCACTCCAAACACTGCTCAGGAGGATTAATGTTTCATAAAGCTTTCTTTTCCCAAGGAAGAGAAGGGTTAAAAAGTCTCAGTCTCTACTGCCGTCAACTCCAGGACTCTCAAGGCCGGGAACCTCCCCCACTCCAGTCCTCGGCAGGCACAGTCTCTCTCTCTCTCTCTCTCTCTCTCTCTCTCTCTCTCTCTCAGGGGAGGGGGGGGTAGAAACCATCTCCTCGTTTCTCCACCCTTCTATCCTGCAGAAGCTGGCTCAGTCCCGTTTCCTTCCACCTTTTTCTCTCTCCGGGCTCCGGCCTACCTCCCATCTCAGGCCGCATGGCTGCCCCTCCCCCACCCAGGCCCAGGCCCCACGCCTCAGGCCCAGGCTGGGCGGGGGAGGAGATCTGCTCCCTTCAACAGCCGGAACACAAAAAGGAAGTTCCTCTGTGATTCTCCCCTTTATCTCCCTATGTTCTCAGAGGTGACAAATCTCTTCAGTGGTCATACCAGGTGTCAATATTCTCTCTGACCACTGATTGTTTTGACTATAACTTCCTTAAAAAACTCACTTCCTGTCAAACCAGGACACACAGGTTGGATCATTTGAGCGACTGTATTTTTATTTAAAAGGAGAAAAGTGGTGTGTGTTGGAGAAGAAGAGGTGAGCATGTCAAATTAGAATTTACCAGAAGTTAGACAGTGTTTGTTTTTCCTCCCTTCTCTTCCATACAAAGTCCAAGGATGATGTCATTCATCCTCTGTACTCTTCATGTTATTCAGACCATTTTCTGCATTGGGTTTGGTTGCTGCTAGGAATCCCTTTATCTCATGAGTTAATCATGGAGGGTGGAGATGGTGACTTCTTCAGGATAGTAGGCTAAACAAACTTGAGAAGCAGTCCTTCTTCAGCTGCCCAGCTTATTTCCACCTCACAGAATTCCATTTAGTTCTCCATTTCATAGACTTCAAAGCACAGACCAGATTCTTAAATGAAACTTCTTGCCATCAGCACTGATGTTCATTTTTCTTGACCTGCAACAATATGGATGAAGCCTTTGCTGAAAATAAATTAGGGAGTTTTTTGGACCTTACTCTTTCAACATGTGATTTGTCTACATTGGCATATAAAGGCATAAGACTTGAAGATTTGGACAGGCGTGAGGATGGATGCATTTTCAGTGAATCTCCATTATGTAGTTATTCCTCAGTCGAGACAAATTCAACTACGTTTTCTGCACTGGAGTCCTGAGAAAGAGTATCCCTCTTTGCCTTTGCTCCTAGAACTGCCAGATAATTTCTAGTATCTAAGCAGAGGGAGAAGAGGGACATTTCAATTTTATGTATGTAATAATAATTGTACCCAAATGTCTCAAAAGTAGGGGATAAACTTTCACTTAAAATAAACATATGTATCCATAGATAGCTCTAGTAAGATTTATCACAAAAGATCACCTTGATGCTAAAAAGGACTGTTTTGTCAAATGATTGTGATTTGTGTCTGATCCTGAATAATTTCACAGTATTTCTGTGTTTAAAATGTTTGTCTCTGAACAGCGTTATTTACAGTGAATGCTATTTAGATTTTTCTTAAATGTATCTGTAGTCCCTGTTAACAGATGTGTAGAAAGGTTCCTTATCCTTTCAGGATTCCAAGAAATAAATATAAGAGTGGGGAAATAAGACCTGTAAGTGACTTGCCTTTTGAAAGTCTTTGATCTGAAAACCTAATTTACATGTCCCAAGTCTTATGCAGAAACCCATCCTCTTTCTCCATAATTAAGCAGACTTCTGCATGTACCTCATCTTAAAAATACACTAATCAGCAAACAGTTTGCATACATTTATACTCTAAACGTATACAAAAGTGTTAACTGTTTTGCTTTACTACATTTGAGTCAGACTCAGATAAAAAGTACTTAGAAACTCAAAAAAATTCTTCTCCAAGCTGCCTTTATAGTAAACAGTGCTATATATCTACACCTTCAGTACTGTTGTTTAGGAAAAGATTGGTTTCTGAAAGACTTTTATCACAAGTGCACTATTCTCCAAAAGTAAGATTTATACTCTCATTATTGAGGTAGAAATGTACTTTTATTCAGCAGCCAATTTTATGAAAGAATGCTATTCCTCCATTGTGTAAAAAAAAATTGCTGAAAATACCATCTGAAGTATACGATCTGATCCTACACACACACAAAAAAATCAGATTTCTTACTCCCATTAGTTTAAAGTAATCAGGCTATCTGTGCACCCATGTTGCTAATTAGTAACACAGAATAATCAACTCATTATTTACCAGCAATGCAGAAGAACTTGGCTGAAGTCACCAATTTCCCTGAATTTGTGACAGGTAAGGCTACTGCTGGATTTTAGTTCAGAACCTCTCTCTCCATCTCCTATTCACACTTGTGGATAAGTGGTTAAGATGAACTAAATTCAAAATAAGTCAGCAACCAGCTTAGAAGGCAGATTCTATTTGATGACAGTGCTGGCTTGTCACCGATATCCCATACAAATCAAGCATGCATTTTAGTAGTATCTATCTTATAAAGAGGATTTGCTGAAACAGGAAAATACAAAACCTTGATCCTTACAGTGAAATGACATAGTAAGTGATTTTTTTGCCTGGTATTACAGAGTCAAAAATTCTTGTTAGGTAAGTGTCATCATAACATGTCCTGCATTTCTGTGCGTTTTCTTGACTTTCGTACTTTATTCTAACTGAATTGAAGCCTCTTATAGCTATTTTAAGGATCAATACTTCTTCAGAGGGGCAGGATGAATAAGAATCAATCTGAACCCTTCAGCTTCTTCATCAGGAATTGCTTCCAACAGCAGCTCTTTCTCTGTAGTAATCTGTGTGATTCTGTTAGCAGCATCAGTAACTGACAACAAGACACCTGAACTGTGTTTCTTTCCCTGTTCATTGGGATCTTTCATTGTTACAGAGACCAATATTCTTTCTCATAAGGTTAGAAAAGATCCATAATAGCTTTTATACCATTATATTTTAAACTCTAGACTTCATTAACACACTCTTCAGCTCGTTCACTTTCAGACTACTTCCTGCTTATGAATTATTCAGGGTAGATTTCACTTGAGGTAAATAGTTTGATTTGAAGGTTTTTGTATCTGGATTTAGATGCAACGAGAAGAGTTAAATGCTCAGAATTTTAAGTGAGGAGAATTGCAGAGGCTCAGCTATTAAAATGGAAGACATTTGCTGTTAGTGCTCTGGGGCTGCCATTGAGATCTCAGCACGGTGCTATTTGTCATTCTGAAGTAGGTAGGCATTATGATGCCTGGAGTATAAATCAGCCTTTACATGGTGTCGAGTCCTGAAGCACTTTGAACACTCTAATCCACTTCTGAGTTAACAGAACATTTTTGGTTTTACAATCTTTAAAGGTCCCCTTTTTAGTTAACCCTGTCATCTTGTTATTAACCATTATTATTTTCTAGAATTTTCTGTACCTCCTCAAATACAATTCTTAATGTTTTGCTTCTAAGTTGTGGTGATGTCATTAAGATGAGTTTTAATCAGTAGTAGTAGAGATGAAGTTCCAGTAAAACTAATATTATTAATTCTGCTCATGTAAAGAGGAGTACTGCCTTGTCCTAGTAGCAGGTCAGCATTATTTGGATGCTAAACCGAAGTATGATGTCTGTACTTTGTCTCCCTCACTCACTTCTGTGTAGTATCATATTAGTGTTACCTCATGGACAGAGCTGAAATGCAAGAGTAGCTGTTTCCCTGTGGCTGTTCTCACTGTATTTCTGCAGTCCAGTTATCAATATTAGCTCGGCACAGCAAAGCAAACCCTTTTAAATGCTGATTATCTTCTTTCGTCTGGGAAGCTAGTGTACATACAAAGGGTCAGTTCAGAAATTATATGTACTGTAGGCTGTCAGTTCATTGAATCTCAGTTTCTGTTCTTCCAGTGGCTGAGAAAACATTTTAACCATCAGCAACCATTTTGCTGATTGAATATTGCTATACTTAGTATTATATAGACTTATTCAGAGAGTACAATTGTGCAGTCAGTTGAATTTACAGTGCTTTTACAGGTGGAATTGTTAGCATTAATGAAGTCCATTAAAATCATGTTCTTCTCCTGCCAGGCAGCACAGCCTGCACGGTCTGGCTGACGTGTCGCTGAGACGCAGCGATGGAGTCAGTGTTATGGAACAGGCACTTACTGCCCGTGAACTGAAGCCACCCCGGCTCAGCTGCACGTGCTGCTGTGCTAGGCACAAAACTCCCCTCTGGTGCCATGGTGCTAGGAAATCTCTGCCATGCAAGACAGCTGGAGTGAAGGGAAAACCTGCTCTCAGATCAAGGCCTTACCAACTTCATAGAAATACAGGCCAAACTTTTGATTCTTTATTCTGTGAAGCAGAGAATTCTCAAAAGGACATAATTGAGGACAGTGTTGTCAGATTCATCTGTCTGTTTATTTAACTCTGCTTCGTATCTTTCATATGGTGAAACGTAAATATTCCAGATCTAATTAAACTAAATTAGCTTAGCACAAAAGTTAAGTCACTATGATCTCTGCTAAAAAGCTTGTTTTCTTGTATAGCCACCCAAAGTTGTTATTTTCATTAAAATGTTCATGCTCAGTAAGGAAGTATAATAATTCAGTGGCAGAGTGATTGCTTGTGCTAGCAGTAGCACATTGAAGTTATATGACCTCTCATTAATCTGTACTTTGATAAGGTTCTGGAGTAGAAGGATTAATGACATTCTACTATAAATTATTCAAATCCCTGCCTGTGAACAGAATAGCTCTTTGGAGAAACACACAAGTGACACTGAATCTTTTACTGCCTTGAAGAATAACTACAGTGGTCCAGAGACAGAAGTTTGCTCATCTGTATTGTGGGTCATGTGAATTGCCTAAAACCAGGCAAGTTTGCTTTTCTCTTATTATTTTTTCTGCATGTGATTTTACTTCTAAAAGTATTCTACTTATTCAAAGGCTGCTTTTCCTATCCCACCATCCATTTCATTTTATCTTTTGGGCCTCATACAGCATGCTGAGAGCTATGTACCTAGGCTACCTTGGTGACATTAATTTCATTTGGTCCACAAGTCTTTCCTGGCTGCTTATGTTTCCCTTGTGCCACATCAGCCTCATCAAATCCTATTTTTCCTCTTGGCTCCTTTCTGTCAGCCTGCATTCTTCTAAGCGTTGTCTCTTCAGCCATATCTCATCCCATGCAGTGCTTTCAATTCTTGTTACCAACATTACCTCCCCTGTGAGGATTATAAACCCTGCTCCTAGTGCAGCAAAACTATGTGGATTTCATGGTGAGGACAACCTTTCTGTATGGAAAAAAAAAATGAGCATGCCACTCTCACATTTTAAGATCTATTCCAGAAATTCATGGACCTGAATGTCAGAGGGACTATTAATGTTTCTGGTACAGCCCTATATAACAGACCACAGAATTACTTCCTCAGCCATCCCTCTATACAGCGGAGTAAGCTCTGATTAAAAGGTATCCTAGATCAACTTATGGGAAACAATACATCTAGCAACGGAGTTTTCCATATCCTTTAACCATCATCGATTAAATGCTTATCAAGTGTTCAGCTGGGAGTCCAACGCCTACTCATGACTTTCACAGCTGTTTCTTAGACATATGAAAAATTGTATTTTCTAGTTTTACAGAGCACTTTTCTATGTACTACTATATGCCATACTTACATCACTTGGATTTTTGTCAGGTCAAAAAGCAAGTCCTTATGCATGGCAAGCCAAAGCTAACCTATTTAAATTTTTCCATTTTTTAAGTGTAAAAGCTGGATGCAGTACAGACTATTGTCTCAGTGTTGTACACAGAGTCATCCTGCCCGAAAATTTCTTTTTTCTATATTGAGAAATTGTGTTAGCCATTGTTGCAGTAGCTTTCTGTTGACAGTTAGTGTTCAAAAGAGGAAATCTCAAATAAAGCCAATTGGTAAAAGTATCAAAAAGTGAACTTTCTGCAGTTTAGAGCAGGGTTGACCAGCACCAGTTGATAGACCTCCCAGGTCAAAGTGTTTTTTCCTCAGCACAACAACGTGCCCAGGTTCTACGGATAGCTTGTACCAATAGAAAGCATCCTTTAATTTGTCTGTGGATGGTCCTAAGGCTGCTGTTCTGTTCTGGTTGTATCACTGTACAAGAAGGGATGGCTCACCAGAGACTCTCCCTCACCTATCGTCACTGCACCATCCCTTAGTACACATCATGGGCTAATCCTGTGCTGAGCTGCATTTTGGCATGTGGCATGTGTGCTGCCTATGCTGCTTCTCAGCTGTTTGCAAAGCACTGCTATACCTTTTTCCTGTCCACAGCAGAATGACACTAATGAAGAGCTTCACAAACCTTATCTCTATTGTTCTCCTTCCTACAACTTTTATACTACCACCAGTTATAAGAGGTTACTTTTTATTGTTCATGGGGTATTGCTACTGGAAATAAGGATCAAAGATTTTAATTTTGTTGTCACATAACAATCTTTAGAATTAACCACTTACGTGTATAAATATTGCTGGTAGACTTTATATACCAATACCTTTGGAGTCCTCAGTGTTCTATAGTCTATGAGAATATTGCTGTTTACTAAGCTCATACTTCTTAAATCACATTAGCCTGTTTTAACAACATAAAAACAGATTTCAGGAACTTTGCTTAAAATCTTTTATGGCAGTTTGCCTGTGAAACTGCTACAAAATTGTAATGGCTTTTCATTTTGATTTGCTGGCAAGAAACAAGTTGACTGCCCATTCTTTGAAAAACTTAAAGGCTTAAAACTTAAAGAAAATTATTTTGCTGACACACCAAATGCTTTTTGCAACTGAACTGATTTTCTTTGGTAATAAAAGTTGATTGGTATAATGAAAAAATGTTTTATGTAAGCATCACACCACTGCACCAGTGCAGCTCTCCAGCCTTCTCTAAGATGCTCAGGTCACACTCATTTGAATCAACAGGCTTATCCACATGGTACAAGCTCAGAATAGAAAATTTCAGCCTCAAATTATTTCTCTTTAATTATGTACGCGGATTAGGGAACAGCATGTTAACATGCTCTCTGAAATGTATGAATGTGTATATATTTGCATGAAAATACATCTATTCACCCATAAACAGACATTTATATATTATTTGTACCTTTTAATTTATGTTCAGCAGTTTAGTTTCCATTTGACTAGAAGCCTGTGGCTGCTTTCTCACTTTTAAGTGATAATTATTGGACGATAGTGTCAGCACAAGTCTTCTGAGAAGCAAAAAGTCACTGTTAACCTTCCCAGAGTAAGGCAGAAGAGGAGTTTGCCCTTGCACAAACTACGCTGTTTTCTTACTGAAACACTAGAAATCACTGATGCTTTATATTGCCAGCTCCATACCATCTAATATAAACTTAAGATAAAGATAGATGTCTTGATAACTGCCTGCTCACTAATGACTTCTACTGAAGCAGTTTAATATCACTATTCATTCATTTATTTAGACACTCCTCTTTTTTTCTACAGCCTTCTTTATCTTCTGTTACTGAAGCATTTAAATCTAAGAACTTGTACTCCAATATGCTGTAATTGAGTTTAAATGTTAATTTTTCCAATTTCCTGAAGTATATGGTTAAAAGGATATCATATCTTAGAAATAATGATATTTCTTTTCACTGGAACAATAGAAAATTCTTGTTGTGTTTCTGTTTCAAGTAACCTTCTTTGTTTACATACTAACATCCCCCTCATTTTCTTTAGTGACCTGATGAAGTTTCCCAGAAATCCCCACATAAATCTTCAAAGGGTTCCCCTTGCCTAATACTGTAGAACAAAGGTACCCAATATTGGTCCCAGGTCCTTTTTTTGCTTGAAATTTACCTTAGACTATTTGATTTTTCTTTTTTATTTTCATAGTTTATTATCTAAATAATTTCTGCTGTGTTTGACACCTTAGAAACACCAAAATGGAAGGATTTCTGGAAAAACAAAGTCTAGTTCGTTACCACTGTTATAACTCTCTTAGCCAGTTAATAAAGCTGTTAAAATCAATATGTCTGTTACTCAAGGAATTTTGATTTATTCAGGATTCCAGATTAAGCTTCCCTTATCCATGTATACTGTCTTTTTGAGTTGTTCCTGTTTACAGCTAGTTTCTGCTTCACAGAAGAGAAAAATGTCTGCAAGAGCTTAAGAGGGCTTCTTAGTCCAATGAATTTCTCACAGACCCCATAGATTTTACTCAGAGGGCCCTGCCTTTCATAAACTTAATTACTCTCTCCACCTGTTGTGAGGGACCAGATGTGCTACTGCTATTATTTCACCAGAGCACTTCTGAGAGTTTCTGTAGCTGCACAGCGAATTTGTTTGTTTTTCGTGCTGGTCACACACAGTAGAAGGCTCCTTTAAATAGGGCTGGCAGAAGTCCATGCTGTCCCTCACTGTGGGAGCAATTAACTCTATTATATAGATAACCATGCTCATAGAAATGAGGTATGGGTACCATTACATGCCCCTGCAACATTTGTTTAATTGCTAAAGCGCTTGTTTATATACTGCTTTGTTGGAAGAAAATGTATTAAACGATAAAACAATGATCTGTCAGGTATAAAGCCTGCAACCTTGAGGGGATCATTATGGGGCTCAGATCAGAAGAATTTAAGAAATTTTGTCATCTATCAAATGTGTGAGACCTAAGCTTCATCTTGCTGTTAGCTATAAGGCAGTTTTATGGACTGTCAGCATGAAGAGAATATTTACATATTTTTATCAGCAAGTAATTGGTTTTTTATCATTTGTGTTTTCTGTCTTCTTATATTACACTATATCATGTTGTTCATAAGAAACTGCAGTACTGTCATATTAAGTGGCACTGCTATGTTACCTCAAAGCATCTGATTTACTTCCTTACTTTTGTTTGGTAGAACAATGAAATTAATGAATTGTGTTCAAGCCAGTGGCAGCTTTGATGCTTTTTAGCTGGCAGATATACCAACAAAATTTTATGGTAGATGTGAGTATGCAAATATGTGTAATGCAGCGGAGGTTTAACAGATCAATGTTGTACAAAAAAAGGCCTAGCATGTGTTATTCATTATCAAGTTAAAACTAAGAAGAATAAGTATCATACAAAGGTGAAGATGAAAAATGTTCAATACCTTGTAGCTTTCTCCTATATATTTCTTTCTGAGCTAGCCTTGATTACCACATGCCTGTTCCTGCAGTCTTGGATATAGACAGTGAAATCACCACTGAAGGCGACTGCTCAGGTTTATATGGAAATTCATATACTTGTGGCATGTTGTGACTCTTGCATTTCACAATTACTTCTGGAGACAAGTAGGAGAACATTGCAAGGTTGTTTCAAGGTAGTGGCCATTCCTCATCATTCTGCAGAAAGGATTTTAACAGTGTATGAAGTTTTAATCCAGGATTCAAAACTTTGTATCCTAGATACCAGCTGTCTCTGGCTCAAACCTTATTAAACTAAAAGTTATTCTTGGAAACGTGTGCCAAACTCGTATCTTATATTTTGTGTATAATAACCTCCATATGTATTGATAATGAGATAGATTTCTTTGCCTTAAATTCATGGAGTTAAGCACGTAGTTTTAATTGGTTCAAGGCAAACAATAAATTTATTGCTTTATGATTTTTGATAAAACTTTGAGAATCATAAGCTGCTGTAGTCAAGTAATCTGGCCTCTATTATGTGGCAGTTGCATCTGCTTTAGCATAAGCTGTTGTTTAAGGCTGAAAGTTCTTTATTAGTAATCTGTTTTCCTTTGTTATCCTGTAGTTAGATGCCAAAATTAAAAAAGTAGAAGAAATAGCATATTTTCAGTCCCTATGGGCTTGCTAGAGCAATCAACACTCTGTAAGTAAGTTCAAGCTTCTGGAAACTAGAACAAGACCTTAAGTCTAAATAAATTTTCTAAATTATTATTTTTAATTTAAGAATATTTTACTATGTGATTTTTTAAATACTGATTGTTCTTGGGAAAGTTGAAACAGAAGTTACTTCTACTGGAAATCTAAACCTTCCCATACCAAAGGTATTAAGTTATTTCAGTCTTATTGAACCATTATATCTGAATTCTGTTAGTGCTTGAGGTTTAAGTATAAAATAGCATTTTCAATCTATCTAAAGGCAGCTATTAATGCTAATGAACTTTGGAATGGAAGAAGGTGGTGCAGTCACTTATTGGGAGCCCTAAATATGAGAATACATTTTTTAAATTATGGTATGTTTTGCTTTAGAATCTGTTCTTTTAAAATCTAATCTGAAGACTCTAAACTGCTTGTTGAAACTCCAGCACACTTCTGGAACATTCAAATAATTTTCCATGTTGGTCTGTCACTCAGGTATTGATCGTGGCTGCTTCTGACACTTTGAAATCTAATGAGGTGACAGTCCAAGGTCTTGTAGCTGCAAGCTATTTCTTCCAATATGTCATAATTTTCCTGCTTGTTCCTAAAGCTACCTATATCTATTTCTCATTTTAGGTCATATGTCCTTGGACTATCAAACTGTAAGCTGTTGAAATGAATAGTCCTTTGACTTGTACAGTGACTTTCTCAGAACTTTCAGCATTGATGATATTCCGCTTTGCTCAGTGTGACTTTCTGACTGCATGTTTCAGTTGTGCAGATATGAGATTTAAAAATTAATTGCAGACTTTCTCCAATCCAAAATATAAAAGTCCGCATACATAACCTGGTTCTGATTTTTTTATCATCTTTTTTCGTCTTCACTCACAGTATTTTTTAGAGAACTCTCCACAAATAACAGCAATCAGTATTGGTATAAACTATCAATTTGGCACTCATAAATGATCCCGGATATTCCTTACAGCTGGATATCTAAGAGCAACTCATTCAAACAACTTTTGGAAGTAAAATTATAACTGGAGAATACTGCCACATGTACCTGAGGCTTTTCTGGTTCTATGAGCTTCTTGTTATGCTTTTATAACAACCACACTTGAATTGAGCTGAATTTGTTAGCAGAAATCTCTTTCTGCTACCTGTACGCCTCCTGGATTTCATAACTTCTGAGAGCTCTCTGACAAGGGAATTTTAGATACTCTGCTATAAAAGCTGACTGAAGTGCTGCAGCTACAGGGCAAACCTCTAGGCCTGCAGGCATGTTTTTCAGCAGGAGAACAAGTGTTTCTCCATGAGGTCATACCTGATCTGTATTATAGGGCCTTCCTTATACAGAAACAGACCTTTCTGGTTCTATGTTAACAAATTTTCCCTATGTCACAACGCAAGCTTCCAGAAACAGGCAACTCTGGACACAAAATTTCTTCCCCTGGACTGCTCGTTTTTTCAGTGCAGTAAATATTTAGGCTGATCTAGAAAAGCTGGGATGTAGTCTGTAAGTGGGAGAGTCCAATGAAATGAGAAAATACACCTGAATAATAGATTTTTTTGTTTTTTATAATAGAGGTATTTTGAGTTATTCTAGGAAATGTCACACACTATACCTTCATGGCTTGTTCTGAAGTAATTAATCAAGTATGACATGAGTGTTGCTCCATAAATCCTGTGTGCTTTGGAAGACACAAAGGAGAGATGAAATTAGATATCATTCTTAGACATTTGTACAAGATATTGCTGGTTAATGACATTTTAACCAATTCAATACTGGTGGCCATTTTTTGGATGAACTCTCCCAGGCTGTCCTGCCATGATCGATCAAGCCATAACCTGAACACATAATCGTTAGGAAAACAGAACTTAATTACTCACCTATTAGTCACAGATTTTTAGGCACAGTGAGTGTCTGGGAGGCCGCAGACAGTAAAGAATTGCTCATACTGTTGTTTCGATGTCAGTAGCACAAATGTCCTAATGTGTGCGCGGGACTGTGCAGGCCAGCATGAGGGCAGAGCATTTTTCCCAGGGAGAGGACCTTGCTGCCTGCCAGAATCAGTGTCTGCAGTGACAAAGCAGTCCTTCAGAGCAGGTGTAGGGGAGTTAGTCCAGTGCATGGCCCTATTTCTATACTGCTGAAAATGCAATACTTGTTTAAATATCCTTGTGAAGGGCATCATCCATACTTTGATATGTTTACCTTTCAAACTGGGTCGGGAAGTAAACCGTGACTGATATTTTGTTGTGTATTGACTGGTAGCCACTATTGATTTCTCTATTTGTCCTTGTGACAACTCATGTTTGTACGTTTTTAGATCATGAGATTCTGTTCAACTAGAAATGATTGCTTTTTCTGATGTTTGGGTTTTTTTCCTCTAGACTTTATTAATTTAACAACCAAGCTATCTTCTATGTGAATGTGTATTTCAAGAATAGACATTTTAAGAAGCTTGAACCTCTATAATAAGTTCTCAAAGTATTTTCTTAGAACTATGATGCAGTGCAAAAACAATAATCATGATGATTATCATAAAATACAATATAGGCTGAAGAGCAAGCAGCTATGTCTGCTGCTCTGCTTGTTGGCTCAAGAGTCTTAAACATATATAGCTTACAAAGCAAGTCAATGCAATCATTTCTTCCTCCAAATGAATAGATACTGGTGAACATTTGAATTAGGGATTTACTTTCCAAGTGTGCTAATAAAGCAGTTCTAAATACCTGTAGTTATTGGTGCATTTTTATTTCATTAGATTAATTTAAAAAAACCCCACCTCTTCTATGAAAAATGCTGAGAAACACACAAACATCCTTATTGACCTCTCTTAGGTCTTTGACTTGACGTTACTGAACTCATATTCATTAATGAGGGAAAAGCAACCTTGAAAATGTTAAAGCCTATTAAACTAGACTCGCCTAATAAGGCTATGTGTAAACTACAGAAGACTGAAACCTGCAACTAGTGAGAAGTTAAAATCATTGGCAGAGGAACATTTGCCTGTGACAAAATAAAAACCTCACTCTTTTTTAGTGTTATAATCTGTACTATCAGAAGATGGAAAGATATAGTTTTTCATAACTTAAAAGCAAGTTTGTATATTGTGACAGACCCTTAATGGAAAAGAAAATTAGCAAACTATTCAGCTAGAATAAAGAAAATGAATTATCCCATTGCAGTGACTAATGTCCTGAAAATTTAAGGCTTTGTATTTAAAAAGAAACATCTTCCTCTTCATCAAGCATAATTGAAAAAATCTATTACTAGAAAATATTTGTCGGAAATTGTTTCCTAATTCATGGGTCCAGGACTTTTTGGACAGAAAAACAAAAAGGCAGAAAAACTAAAAGAACGTGAACAGTCAGATGTCTGAGTGTGATGAGAGAGAGCATAAATTCCAGCATAAATCTGTCTTGCATGTCTTCTGCGTAATGTCTGGATCATAGATATAAGGAATTATTTATTTTTCCCAAGACTTTTGCACTTCTATCTTCTGCTCCTAAACTAAACGAGAAAGTACTGTGGAGTCAAAGTCTGCTCTTATAATATTTTCATAAAGTTGTGTAGTCTTATGCATGCAACAAGTCTAATCATATATGTATGTATGTTCTATATTTATTCATCTAAAGGAATACAAAAAAAATAACTACTCTCAACATTGCTCTGCAGTACAGAGTAGAGAGAAATCAGTGCAATAAAATGGTATTAACAAATGGCTTAATTTCCACAGAGGGAGTATAACTAAGGCCTTAGGCATTTTTGTTTATTTCCCATTTCTAGGACTTGCCAGCTAGAGCAGGGGGGACAGAAATTAATATCAAATGCAGTTCTTATATTTTTATCTTCATTTTATTGATCCTAAATAAGCTCAGTGTACTTGGAGGATGAATTCTATTAAGCAGAAATAATCAAGGGGTTTAGAAAGGCATTCATGGACAAATCTCACATCTTCACTAATAATTCATAGTCAGCATGGAGGTTACTGAAACAGTCATAAGACATATGAATATTACTTGCACGAGAGGAGGAACAAGAGAGGTCCTTCATCCTAAATTGTCATGATGTCATGGTATTTATTAGAGGAAGTATTTCACTTTATCTAAGACAGTGTAAGAAATATTATTTTTTGAGTGTTTTCTCTCTTCAGGGAGGGAAGAGAGATGAGGAAGACAATATATAAGGAAAAGATATAAAGGAGAAAGAAAGCTCATATAGGGAAGAAAAAAATCCTCCTAATTCACTGATATTAGGGTCTTGGACAAGATGACCTCCACAGGCTCCTTTCCACACTTGACCATTCTCTGACTTTCTTCTGTTTAGAGGTGAGGCACGGGAAATGAGATCCATAATTTTCATTTATATAATAACGTCTTTTAATCAGAATTTTTTCTTTATAAAATAGGGGTCTGATCAATAAATATTTCAGATTAAAGACATGGCACACATTTGGACACACTAAAAGTATGTCCAACTAATGTATTTTCTGAAATGAATCAATTCAATGGAAATATGAGTAGCCTAATATAAGGGTGGACTTTGATTTTTTTTCAGAATCCTCTGCTATTAGCTAGTCTCGGCTACTGGGATAGACAAGCCAGGGGTATAAATCAGTAAAGCAATTTTATTAGGACCTTGCAATATAGGAGCAAGGTGAGAGCTGATGTGCTTCAGATTAGGTTACTTTTTGCATGTGTTTAATGTCTTCCCTATCTCCTGACTGTGGTAAGTTATAGCACAGAGATGCTTATTTAAAGGTTTTAAAGATGTCAGTGGAATAAACCAAGTACATTGGGAGGGGGTAGAACTCATATAGGTATATCCTGCCTAAATTACCAACTTTTTGTCATGTATTGCAAAGGAGCAAGAAGATATGGAATGAATCAAGATATTCTTGTGGGGATGAGAAGTGCATATCCACAGATTTTATTTTTCCTCTGAGTCAGAGCACAGTGCAAGCTGGTTATTGGAGGGACTTTATGCACATGTTTATATTGTTTAATAAACGGTACTATATGGAGAGGAAGCTAGCAGCTGTCTTTTTCCCTTCCATCCATGTATCTGCCACACCACTGAATCTGACAAAGTGAAACTCTCTAGCTTTCAGTTTGTGCATAACACTGTTGCCAAACTTCATAAAGATATTTTATGGCCTGTTGAAGTGCTAAGATGCTAGACTTCATGAAAAATGAAGTCTCTAAATGGATTGGAGCTATATCACTTGAGGAGCTTAAAAATATCACTGAGAGTCACAGCTATTAGTGACAACACTGTGGAGAAATCTCACCCTGCTTATAACAGTTCTGTTATAAAATATCCAGGCACACAATGTCACTAATTATGAGCAATTTTCACCCATACACCAAATTACGGTATCTAGGTCCAGACTGGTTAAGTAATTTAAACTTATTTTTATGACAAAAAAAGTAGGGGCAAAGACTTTTTCACTGCCTTGGTCTGTGTATGAGGTATGATTGTCCATCAGCACAAATTTACCAAAGCAGGAGCCGCTATAGTCCTATGCTTTCTACTGGTCTCAGAATTTTCTAGCTTTCCCCTTACAGATAGCAGCTTTGCACCACCAAGCAATGAGCTGTTTCAGAAAGATGTGATCAAAAGCTCAAATCCCCAAAGGGTGAAATCTTGAATTATCTTCTGAAATTTCCTTGTATGCAATCAAATGAGTATCAGGACTTTCACAAGGAAAGAGATAAGAAAGTACTTTTGGGGAGACAGTACTGTGATTCTCCCAGTGTATCTTACCTTAAGCACTGCAAAATCTCACTAGTAATATCTTTGTTGCTATTTCATAGTCTCAACCCCATGTCCCATCAGTCCAAATCATCCAGCACTGATTTCCACACCTCCATCCCTCCAGATACCTGTTTCCAATATATAACTACTGCTGAAATTCCAACTTTGTGGGAAGTTCATCTAGGGTTTACCTCTTCAGGAACATGCAAAAGCAAACAAAGCAAAAATTTTGGGTGGTTTTTTGTTTGGTTTTGTTTGGGCTTGGTGGTTTTTATGTTTTGTTTTGTTTTGTTTTGGGGGTTTTTTTGTTTGTTTGTTGTTGTTGTTGTTGTTTTTGTTTTGGGGGTTTTTGGGGTTTTGTTTGTTTGTTTGTTTTGTTTTTTGTTTTTTGATTTTTGTTTTTTGTTTTTTTAACTCAAAGCATTTTTTGCTTCAAGTCCTGTATGCACAAGAATCTAATTCTTCCCTTACTTTCCTGTAGGGACATTCCTGCTCTAGGATATGGAATCAGACAATCCCTAATTTATCAATCGGCTGAAACATGTTTTCCCATCCTTGCCTTCATTCTCTAATGTAACTATTTCCAGACAACTTTGTTCTTGATTCTTCAGTAATCTGTTAAATACTAATGTGGAGATGACCAAAGCTGCTTTATGAGGTCATCTGTTGCTGCTTTGCCTGGTGTTCAGGCTGGGAGTTAGTAGCTGCCCCTGAGTCTGTCCAACACAGCGAAAGCTTTGGGTGCCTCCTCAAAGAAGCCACCCTGGCAGCCCACTTCCACTACCAAAAACTTGCCACCTAAACAAAATATTGATGCAAGAAATGATAACTAGAATAATAGAAAATTATTTTCAGTAAAATGATAAAAAAGTCCTGAAATAACATTCCAGAAACACTCCAATTTGATTTAGGATGATGAGTCATTTAAATTTAATGTTTAATGAAGCCATCAAGCTTCTTATTTTTGCCAAGGTAATAAAACTATGAAAGGCTTTTGAAATAGAGTTCCATTTCCATCCCAATTAGATGAGTAGCCTAGTCCAACCTAAAATGTTGTCTACTCCGCCAGCATCCTTCATCTTAGGTCTGTTCAGCAACCTAAGAAAAAATGAGCATTAGTTTTAACTTCTGGAAACCGAAGGGGGAAATGTTTGCATTACTTCCAAAAGACAAATCTAAAATCCCTTTCCTTTCCTGCTGTCTCAAAACTGGTTGCCACTAGGTTCAGCATAGGAAGAGTGGAAGTTCTGCATAAATCATTGGCTGTGGCAGAGGGGGAAGAAATTCATCTAAACATGTGAGCTCTGGACACTATCTCTGCTAGAAGCTGTTCTCCTAATAGCCATGACAGTCTAATGGACATTGCCAGTGTACATCAGTCCTTGAAAACATCAGCTGAGAGGAGCAGCAGAACTTAAGGGACAATAGAGTTCAAAGAAAACCTAAATCTGAAAGTCTGTGAGGGTTGTTACTGGCAGCTTCCACAGAGATATGGTGGTTAATGCAATGTACTCACTGCATGGTTTAATATTTAAGCAAGAGAAATCCTCCTAGAAATGATGAGCATAGTCTCATCTATGGTTCAAGCATAGTCTAGCTCAAAACATAGTCTTGTGTAAAGAATTCTGCAGTGCTTGGAGCTGAAGGCTGTAGCTAAGACCATCTGCCCATGCAGTTGTG
>WEIT01013048.1:0-11923 GCA_013389985.1 Dryoscopus gambensis
TAACCCTCCTTTTGCTGAAGATTATGTAGTATTATAATTTGAAGAAACAAAATACCTTCTTACTAAATGTAGGCTGGAATATTATAATGGCCTTAAAATTAAGCCAATAGATATCATAAATCACAATACGGAAAATAATGAAACACACGCACACGTTCATTATCTTTTGTAATCAAAAGTATGCAATGCAGGATACTAAAGAAAGAATTCTTGATGTAATAAGTTTAGGAGGAGTGATTGTTCCCAGTGAACAGGTTGTATTGCTAAGATATCTTTCAGTTGGCAGGCAAATTTTCTACAGTGGTGAAACTAAAAGCCACCTTCTCTAGTTTCAGCTGAGAGGTATCTCATCACTGGAAGAAACAAGATATTTGAAATTTTTTGCTGCCTCCTTTCAAACTCTTGCCAAAATCATTGCTGAGTAAGGGGCACTATTGCCCTTCAAAACATTAATGATCACTGCAGAAAATATTTATTAATCTTACTCATCATGACAATAAGGAGCTTTTTCTTTGCTTAACTGAGTTTACTTTCTCCGTTTTTTTTTTTTTTTTTTTTAAGTACACTGATTTGAATTATCTTACCCTCACAGGCTGCTTAAAAAACCTCAAAGTGCTCAATGTGAGTTTCAATAATTTGAAGTCAGTTCCTCCAGAACTGGGTGATTGTGAGAATCTAGAAAAACTGGATTTGTCTGGAAATATGGAAATAACAGAGCTCCCATTTGAAGTAAGATAACAATCTATGTTTGTTTCCATCTTTTTTATTTGGCTTAAAAGGTATTTTATCACAATGTTCAAATCTTTTCTTAACAGATTAAATCACATTCTTTGTAGTTTTTAGCAATAATGTTTTAGTAGTAGTATCATTGAAAATGCCTAAGAAGCAGTTAAATAGGGCCAAGGTACTTTGTTTTGGTTTTCAAGTGATTAAATTTTACTTGTATATGATATATGAAGGAGGACACGATCCTAAAGGGGATTTGGCTGTGGTAATAACCAGAAGGCTGCAAAGAGCTATTTTCTGTAAAAATGAAGTGCATCTTGATAGTCAAATTCACACACACACTTTGTATGTTTCCAGCGTCTGTTTTCCTTTAAAAACTGTATGGAGAGTTCTCTAAACAGCACTGCATTTTGCTACGAGCAAAAATATCTCTCTGAAAAGGATATTACATGTGAGGAGTGGCATGAATATATAATAGACTGAGAAAAGAACTCCCAGGCATGCACCAACATTATTTTTTTCCTGTTGGCTTCATAACTGCTCTCTGCCACAGCTGCTCTGAGACTTATTGTCAGAAAGAAATCAAATCATTGGCTGGTACCTAACCACAATTTTAGCTGTCATTTGTATTTCTCAGGTTCTTAATATCCTGATTTCTGGGAGGTGAGTGGGGGGATCGTTAGGGAAAAGTGTCAGGGTTTTCTTTACCGATTCCTACTTTTTCTCTAAGCATCTGTTACTGGTGATTCACAGGCAATGCTGGAGTGGATTAAACTTCTGCAAGATCTGATTTAGCCCTGCTTATGTTCTCTTATGAGGAAAGTAATAGTAATTAATTTTCTCCTCTGACTTTTCATAGTAAAGTAGTTTATCGGAAAAGAATTGCTAAAAAATTGTGTGAACGGAACACAAAGAAAGAGTCAACCTTCCTGTCGTAAGTGGACATAGCAAAGAAATGCTGGCAAGAGAATAAGCCGTGCAGGTCTCCTTTCCCCTTCCTCATCTCTTTCTTTGGATAGCAAAACCAGGGAACAAAACAGATAGAAATTTAACTGGTAAAAAGGAACCATAATGGAATCAGAAAATCATATGTCCTGAATAGGCATGGAAATTAAATAAAATTATCTTAGAAAAGTGAGTATATTCAAACCTGTGGATGGTAAACTTACCCCCAGTGGCTGATATTTTAAAATCACTGAGTATTTTCTCAGTTGCTTACAGAGGTCTTGTAGTGCAAAGATTTATCCATGTTTATGCATTATGGGTAGCCTTTGCATGTAAACCTACCTGTGCATGTAAGTCTTTCCAGGGCTGAGCCCTGAGAGACTGGCGTTTCTTTTGGAGAGCTTAAAAATACTGTTTCCTTCCAAAAGTCTCCTACTCAATGAGATTGAAAGCCATAAAAGTGAGTGTAGGTTATTGGGTAATGGTTCCCTTAAAACCTATGGAAAAAATTGGGAGCTGTGCAAATAACTTTATATAACAGCAAAACTGCAAACAATGTCATGTTATCATGGTATAAAAGGTTGAGAAGAAAAATATTGGCATTATCTATTGTGTTTCTCAAGAGGCTGAAACTCAGTTTATATTTGCAGTGATCTGGGAGGTAGGCTATACACGCTCTTCTGATTTAGATTATAAACTTAGTTTTCCAGAATCAACATTTCAAGGGCAGCTTTGGAAGCTGAACATACAATTAAAGGAACACTTTTGTCAAATGATTTGCAATGCTGCAAAGTGTTTGGCCTTTGGCATACTCAATATGGTTCGTGTTATTCAGAACCATTGCATCACTATTCTTGCTAAAATAATAGGTGTCTGATGCCAGGTCTCCACAAATAGTTATAGTGATTGACAGGTAACTATTTAATGAAATAAAATATTGAATTAGTCTGAACAGTCTAAAGAGGGAAAATAGAAAGACAGTGATGGGCTAGCTTTGTCTAATAGCCAAACACCTGCCTGTCTGGTCACCTCATCCCACTTCTCAGCAGGATATTGGGAGAAAACAGTTTAAGAAATCTCATGGTTTAAGATAAAAGACAGGGAGATTGTTTCTCATTTACTTTTGTATGCAAAACAGACTGTAATTTGGGAACATTAATTTAATATTTGTCAATATATATTTCAGTAGTAAGAAACAGAGACATGAAACCAAAATCTCTCCCAAGGTCAACTTCATTTCCGATTCGTCTTCCATCCCTGAGCAGTGCAGGGCGGCAAGGGAAGTTACAACCAGTACACAGTAGTTTGTAGCTGCTTCTCCTTCCTCCTCACGCTTTTGTCCTCCCCTTGTGTGGTGCCCCCATGGGCTGAGCTTTTTTCAGGAATATCCATCTGCAGCAGCATGAGTCTTCCATGCAGCACCCCTTCCTTCTCCTGCTCTGACTTGATATTCCCTCTGTTCTTTCTCACGCTTTTCCTTTTCTTTTCTCACACCTTTTCTATGGTGGATTTTCCCTCTTTTCTTAAGTCAGTTTTTAGAGTGGCACCACACACTTTGCTGAGGAGCTTTTCTGTGTCCTGTGCTCAGTCCATTGGTGCCATCTGGAATTGTTGGTATCCATTTGGGGCAGCCCCTGATGTCTACCTACAGAGTGTCTTCCCCTGAACTTCCCACACTGCCAGCACCTTGCCATGGACAAGCAGTACAAGTATTTATGACCACAAGTTAAGTTACATCATTTATTGTCTAACACAGTTGTTGCTAATATCCACTAATCCTGTGAAATGCTCATAAGGATTGGTCACATCTCTCATGTAGAGTCAGTACTGGGAACTGGAGATTATATGCAAGCAAATATCTGCAAACTCTGTTTTTGTAGGCTTCCATTTACAACATTAGGAAGAAAGACAAAACTTGGCAACCAATACAAAAAACCCCATAGAGTGTTGATAAAAATATTTCCTGTTTATCCTCTGCTAGGAAGTTAAATTTTTATCTGACTTTCAAATCCTTCAAAGTTTCTTCTGGGAAGATTAAAGAAGAGTGAGAGAACAACATCAGTATTCTTCAGTGTAAAACTTAGTCAAAAATAGTAAAGCCAACTGCAGCCCAGTAGAAATGATTGAAGTCTTATTTTGCCTTGTTTTTTTTTTACATAAGAGTAATGGCCAGAGAGACACCCCGTCTGAAACCATAACATTATTCTTGTCCTGAAGCACCTCATGGACTAGATGCATCAGCCTATTAGGAACATGTATGTCCAAGTGCCTGGACTTTTTCAGTATTTTTATTTGGGTGTGCTTTGGAACAGTTCCTTGAGGGGCATGCCTTGTGCCATAGCATCAGGAAGAAAGCACACTGCTCACTTGCTGTTCATTTCTAGCAGAAAGTTCTTTCTCTGCTTGTAAGGGCCACTTTCAGCACTCTGTAAAGTCATCTCACTAAACCTTAAAATGAGGTAATCTGATGCTACGTGAAAAAAAATTGAGGACGTGTGCTCTCATCTTTTACTTTCTCAAGGCTTAGGACTTCATACCATTCCATATTACGTCCAAGGAAGAGTAATCTGTTTCAATATATGATTTTCAATTTATTTTTATTTGTTCTATTGTTGGATGTCTAACATTTTTAGATATTAAAAAGTTATAGTTAACATCAATATTTGATTAGTATTAATTGAAAGTAGAAATTTGACAGAGAAACTTTATAGATCTGCCATTGAGTTCAAATCTATATTAGTCACATTTGCAAATTAAAAATTTCTTCTGGACATGAGTGAAAATATAAATTGAAATAAAGTATAAATGCAAACATAAGAAAAGACAATGTACATGACATTACATTTACGCAGTCAGTTTGTAACAGATGCTTCTAGACCTCAGTAGCCAAGTTTAGCAGAAGAAGGTATACTGTGAGGCTTAGGGCACAATCCTCCCTGATGTGGCACATAGCTCATAAGACTCTTAGGTGAAGAGGACTTTGTCCTTCTAGCTAAGATGCTCAGGAGCGTCATGTCCTGTACCTTATCCAGTCCCTCTCTTAGCATAGTGTGATTATACTGGATACTTTATATTAGCAATTACAGAGAGAAGGAGATGGATGGACTTATTTCCAAATTTCTTGTATATTTTACATGAGAATTTAAGAATTAGTGTGATGCTGGTTATTCGCTTTCCTGGGTTTTTCCCGGTCGAGCTCACAAGGAAGAGGCAGCACAGCCACGTCTCCCAAACGTCCTCGCCGCTCAGCCGGCAGCAGAGGAAACGCAGGGGAGAATCTCAGAGCCGGGTGGGAAAAAGCGCTTTTTTCCCTCTTCGGTGTAGCTCACCCCAGGTAGCCTGATTTCAAGGCAGAAAGCGTCCCAAGAACAAAGGAGGCGGGAGGGTGCAGTCCAATAGCTTTTAATCCGACGCAATCCAGACATACACAGCAGAATATACCATCTAGACTGGCCGAATTCCCAAGCCGGACTGACGCCCAGGTGGGCGTGGAAACGGCTTTTCAAGGGGGCGGTAACAGAACGGGAACCAGTGAGGGACAGGGAGAGGGGAGGACACAACTGGGATACAATCCAATGAGGGAGTTTGGGGGCGGAGTTGTAACATAGAACAAATACAGAACCGAACTTGACAGAACTTTCCAGGCTAAGGGGAAGAACAATATTCAGGGTGCCACCCAGTGGGCTGTGGCTTATAGTCAGGCTAAGGCATTCCCACAGCTGGTATTTGTATTTTAACTGTTGGATAGAGTTCCGCTTGCTATCATCATCATACGGGTTATGCAATAAATTTGGTCTTCCAGAAAGAAAAACTGTATTATAAAGAATATATTTTCTGATTAAAGTTTGTAGAAAAACTGCTCTGACCTTATTTTCAGGTGTGCTTCCTTCAGAAAATATTACTTCCTACAGTTATTTACTGAATCACACAGAGTTTCCTGTGCATGATATTTCAAAGAAACAGCCTTGTTGTGGGTTTCTTTTTTTTTCTGCCAATAATGTTGCTGCAGCCAACAGTATCTATGTGACCCAAAGGAACTTCAGTGAGAAGAGAGGGAAGATGAAGTTCTAATTTCCACCATCCATACCATCTGGTATAGCACATGCTGTCAGTCACAGGACAGGCAAGTCCATCCACAGTACCAAGAACAAGACAGAAATATTTGCAGTAGATGTTCTGATACAGAAAACAAATTAAAAAGGGTTTTTTTTCAAACTTATTCTGCTTTGAACAGTGTTCAATACTACTTTTGAGGAGTCCCAGTAAGTGATCTGAATTTTTTCTGTATCATCTGGGTAGAGGAAAGTGAAGGAATTAGAAACTGTTCAAGCATATGAATAGTTCGTCAAGCAGAGTGCATATCTATGAATGCCTACATCCTGTATAAACTGATCCTTGAAATTCAGAGAAATTAAAAGGCTATGCTTTCTGTCTGCTTTAACACACTGTTTTCAAAAGATCAAGTTAAATCTTGTTTTGTATTTCTGATGCACAGTTTCAGCTAAGTCCTAATATAAGCAAGCACAGACACGAGGACCTTTCAAAATCATAGGATCATAGAATAGTTTGGTTTGGAAAGGATCTGTAAAGATTGTCTAGTCCAACCTCCCTAGCATGGGCAGGAACATCTTTAACTAGATCCTGTTTCTAAAAGCCCCATCCAATCTGATTTAGAATGTTTCCAGAAACAGGATATCTACCGTCTCTCTGGGCAACCTGTACCAGTGTTTCACCACCCTCATTATTAAAAATGCCTTCCTTATAGCATTTAATTCTAAATTCTTTTAGTTTCAAAACATTATCCCTTGTCCTACCATGACTGTCCCTGCTATAAACTGTCTCCATCTTTATTGGAAGCCCCCAGTAAGAACTGGAAGTCCACAGTGAAATGTCCTCTGGAGCATTCTCTTTTCCAGGTTAAACAACCCCAACTCTCTCAGCCTGTCCTCACAGAGCAGGTTTTCCATTACTCTGATAATTTCTGTTCTCTTCTGGACTCACTCCAACGGGTCTTTTCTGCAGTGGAGATCCCAGAGCTGGATGCACTGTTCCAGGTGGAGTCTTACCAGAGCAGAGCAGAGGGCCAGAATCCCCTCCCTCGCCCTGCTGCCCACGCTGCTTTGGATGCAGCCCAGGACATGTTTGGCTTTCTGGGCTGTGGGTGCACATTGCTGGGTCATGTCCAGCCTCTGGTCCACTAGCACCCCCAAGTCCTTCTCAGCAGGGCTGCTCTTGACTGGTCATTCCCCAGCCTGTTTTGATCTGGGGGTTGTTCTGACCCAGGTGGAGAACCTTACACTTGGTCATGTTAAACTTCATGATGGTCACATGAACTCAGGTCCTGAGCTTGCCCAGGTCCCTCTGCATGACATTGCCTCCCTCTGGATGACCTTGCATCCCTCTGGGTGACATCACATCACATCACATCACATCACATCACATCACATCACATCACATCACATATCACATCACATCACATCACATCACATCACATCACATCACATCACATCACTCAAACAGGTCAACCGCACCACTCAGCTTGGTGTCATCTGCAAATTTGTTGAGGGTCCATTTGATCCCACTGCTTATATCACTGGTGAAGACACTGAATATCACTGATTCCAATACAGACCCCTGAGGCACACTACTTCTCACCAGCTTCCATCCAGATATTAAGACATTGACCAGTACACTGGGGATGACACTACCCAGCCAATTCCTCATTCACTGACCACTCCAGCCATCAAATTCCTGTCTCTCCACCTCAGCGAGAAGTATGTTGCGTGGGACCATGTCAAAGGCTTTAGAGAAATCCATATAGATGATTGCATAATTCTCTCCTTATCCATTGATGGAGTTATTCCACTGTAGAAGGGCCCTAGGCTGAGCAGGCAGGACATTTCCTTGGTGAAGATCTGCTGGCTGTCCCAAATCACCTCCCAGTCTTCTATGTGTTTAAGCATACTGTATTGAGTTTGCATGGCCAGGTTTTGGTAGCATGGGTGCTACAGGGATGTCTTCTATCAGAAGCTGCCAGAGGCTTCCTCCAAGTCTGGCAGAGCCAGTGCTAAGGCTGCGCCAGTCAGAAATGGTGGCAATGCTTCTGTTATATTTAAGAACGAAAAAAAGTTTTGTGCAGATATAGTTGCAACCAGAGAAGAGTGGGGTAAGTACACATTAGAGGAGCAACTCTGCAGACACCAGGGTGCAGGAGCTGCTCTAGACAGAGGAGCTGAGATTCCCCTGCAGCCCGTAGTGCAGACTGTGGTGAGGAAGCTGTGGCCCTGCAGCCCAGGGAAGTCCACAGGAATGAAGAGATCGCCTTAGAGCTTCACCTTGGCCTTCCTCACCCCATCCCCATACAAATGGACTGTGGTCCTATAGTCTTCCCTGGTTCCCTGTCCTTGCTTCTGCTGCCTGTGCATTTACTTCTTTTGCTTTGGTTTGACCAGCAGTTCCCTGCTTAGCCATTCCAGTCCCTTGTCATCCTTGCCTGATCACTTGATACCTGCAGATAGAAAGATCTTGTGCAGTATGGAAGGCATTCCTAAATATCTGCCAACTCTGTTTTCCTCCCTTGTCACTGACATAAGTTTTCCAAGGGATTGATATTGACTAAGACCTTGAAGAGCTGTAAATTTGCTTTCCTAAATCTCAGGGTCCTGACTCTTCGAGTGACTCATATCCCTCCGGACTGTGAATTCCATCAGTGTGTGATAACTGCAGCCCAGGCTGCCTCTAATCTTTATGTCACCAATTAGCTTACTTGCACTGATGACCTAGAGGTCCAGAAATGCATCCCCTCTGGAAAGGCTTTCTACAGTGACAGGAGTTATAACTGGAGCTATTTCTCTGCTTTGCTTACCTGAAAAATATAATTATAAATAGTTGTGTCTTAAATCGTTTAATAATGCCAACAGGTGTGACCCTAAAAAAAACCTTGACGTGATTAGGGATTTATTAGGCACTAATATTTGTTGCCTATGGTTTTCAAACACAACAGTATACAAAACAGACATAAATAACTTTTTACACATTAATACAATTCCAATTGATATTTTAAAACTGAGGTTCCACAACTGGAAAATTTTCAATCTCTTTTGTCCTGTTTTTTTTGGTCTGTCCAGTCATATTCACCTGTCGTGGTTTAGCATAGCTTGGTTTTTAGTTAAGGAGAAACTACATCACCAAAGCCACACATTTAGCAAGAAAAACAGAGGCACAAGGTTTATGCATGTGTGTGGAGGCTTCAAATAAGTCCCCACTGGGCATTTTCATGTAACTTCTTGTCTCTGTGATCCATGACTGACACATCTCAAAGCCTTTACCTGGTAGGTGGGACACCAGCAGTCTCTGTTGTTTTACCAGCACACTATTCTTCAAATCTGTATGCTTCCAAACCTGTCTCTTTTCATTGCTATTTGTTTGAGTTTTCTCAATGCATGTGACAATTATAAATAAAAAATGCAATCAGATGTACGGGACATTAATTTCCCAGGGGTTTCACTATCCAATAAGGCACTGGAAAAACTCACCCATAGGTCCTTCCTCTCTTATTAAATGGGACTATAAAGAATCTGTTAAATCTTTACTTCTGTAGGATCTCATACAAGTTGCAAAGGAGTCATATATCAGATTTGATAAAAATGGAATTTTATTTGTGAGGGTTTTTCAGGACCACAAAGCAGAGAGGAGTGCTGTAATAAAGGGCTTAACTTGGTACTGGGAAGCCAGCCTCTGGTAAATTTTTCATTTTAAATCACTAGGAAATATCTGACTGTAATCAGGCCAACATTTCTGTACATACATTTTTCAGTCTCAGAAAAGGTTTTCCAATTGCTTGGCTTGGTTGCATCTCTGTTAGACAGGATTTCATCCTGTCCTTCTTTGCTCAGGACTTGTACACTCTTTGAATTTGCTTAAAGCTCATGATGAGTTGCTTTCCAATGTAGTTGGTCAAAGTGTCAATCCATGCAAAACAACAGCTGTGTTATGGAACTGGTATAAGATGCAATATCAAACATTAGCAGGAGGGGTGTGAAACCCAAAAAAGCAGGTGCAAAGGTGTTAGGTGTCAGAAGAGATTCTCTGAGGCCTTACTGCTGCAAGAGTTCTCATAAATGTTTTAATAGGTGAGGGGCTAAAGAAGGACATGGATCTATGTTAGGAAACAGGATTATGCAGTTAGGCACGGGAAAGCTTGTCAGTTGATCTCACTCTTGACACTGTGCTTCCAAAGCCTTCTAATTAATATAGCATCATTTTAAAACCACTTCACTATCAGAGTAAGTCAGCAGCTAATAATAACAGTCCACTTCACTGGAGATCTGACCCATGCTTACCTCCCTGCTGTGGTGCCAGTGACCTTTCCTTTACCTTTCACATTAGTTCAGTAAAAGTAGTATCACCTTTCACAGTCTGAAATGTTTTTGTAATAGGGAATGACACACAACTAGTTTTACAGCATAAGGGAGGACTTAACAATGACCAAAGGGGCATAATGTGAACACTAAAACATGGCTATATTATTACAAAAAGTATGAATCTAACTGTAAGAGAATTCAGTAGTGGGAAAAAGTATTTGGTACTGTTCCAGCTTTGCTTTCTCTCAAAACAGTTCCAAATCTCTTTGAGAGCAAAATAAGCTTTCAAAGTTCTGGTAATATATCCTCCATTCATCTGTGAGATAATCTGAGGCAGATTTTATATAGCTACAGAAAAGAAGCAGAGAGCAGAAAAAATACATAGCACTATCAGACTTGCATGTTTTGTCTTGCAGAAAAATATCCCTGGTGCCAACATACATGGATTGATGAGAATCAAAAGGGAGTTATAGCTGAAGGGAGAGAAAAGCATGCTATTTATTTTTCTGTAAAGTGCAGATAATGAGAGGTATTATTTATTCCATAAAAAGAATAAAGTTGGAGAGTGTAATTGAAATTAATGTGTTTAATTTATTACTGACTATATTCCTATCAGTTGTTAACTAATTACAGGTAGTTACATGATTGGTCAACTCCACACAGCTGTAAAAAACACTTGGTAAGGCTGACCGTCATTTTTATACATCATCATTGATCAGTAGGAAGGATATAAAGAGAGATAGCCTGATCAGTTGAAAGTAGACATCATCCTAGGATATTTTTTGTCTCATATAGAACTCAGGTAAGATCTCTGCCTTACTAGTCCTGGGCAAAAGAGCATAGAGTTATACCCAATGTAAACTGGAAGAGATGCTGAATTTGTGTGGGAATTCAAAGAAGGATATGTCCCAGTGGATGTATTTTACTTACTGAACAGATGACAGCTCACAAACCTGGACTTCTGTCATTCTAAACTACAGTACAGAGCAGGATAAGCTCAGGTTAAGAGATGAATGGCTGGAAAGCTCAGAACAAATACAAAAAATGGAGACATTTCTTCACTTGCTGTTTAGACTATCCATCTAATTCACTATTTTGACTTGTCATAGAGCTGTTTAATACTGATGGAGTTTAGAAGGAAATGTGTAATTTTATGAATAATAAAAGCAAATGTTATAGAAGTCACAGAAACACAGCTTTGTAAGAATAAGATTTCCAGACATCTCTTATCTTTTACTTTGCAAAATCAATCTTGTATCTTTTTTTTCTTCCAATCTATTTTTAATTGACATGCGTTTTATTAGATTCCCCATCACCTGCATTACTCTAGCCACATCAGACTCTCTCTTTCTAGACTAATCTGAGGTGATACTGGTAATCTTGTTCTACCAAGTTCTGTGACTCAAAATTTGAGATTCTGCATGCCAGTTTACATGTGTGCTGTGGATGTTGGGTATATGTGAGCAGTGCTTGCCCGCGTGTAGAGTTTGTGTGAAGAATGTGTACGGCTATGTGGCAGAACTTCCCCTGACTGTGTCTGGTTACACGATACACGGTTATATGGCTACATGACTGGGGAGTGTATGCACCACAGACTTCTGCTGAGGGCTAGCTGCTGTGACTCCCAGCTCCAGTCATGTCAGGCAGCAAATGCTGTCTGCCATGCAGTCTTGAGGCTGTCATTTCATTTAGTCTGGAAATACAGGGTTGGTCAGTTGAAAGTTGCACCTGAATGGTGTGACTGTGGTAGCAGGGGGGCTACAAGTGTCTGGGGGCTACATGTGTGGGCATCGCCATTCCATGATTTGCTGTTCTTTTCTGCCCTTTCTGTTTCTCTTTGAATACACTCCTTCCAGTGAAGAGAAATGGTTTAAGGAAAGGCCAGGCTA
>WEIT01013051.1:16953-52779 GCA_013389985.1 Dryoscopus gambensis
TAGGGGTCCCCTGAGGCACACACAGCTTCTTAATTTGAACTGAATGACAGCTGGGTGTAAAATCTCAGTCTGTATATCTCACTTGTCACAGTGGGGTAAGAGCATGATCAGATGAGGAAGGTGAGGAAAAAATCCCCCACACTGCCACATAGCCAAATGATACCCTAACTCTCCAAACCCTGATTTTTGATGTGAGCAACTGTCAGGTTTGGAACCAACATGATATTTCAGTGTGGTGAATAACCCTCTTCAAATATGATTTGAAACATACAACCCCTACTGTCCTCAATGGGGGCAAAAGAGGTGAAGATTCAGTTTCCTTACCATCCTCTCCTCTCTGATAAACCCCTCCACAGGGAGTCTGTCCTGACCATTCTCTCAATGAGCTTCTTCCACAGCATCCCATCCGACGTCACCCGGTACCACTCCTTGCACACCAGCTCAGCAGCACACAAAGATTTGGCATCCAGGTATGACAGAATGTTCTCAGCAATGTGATCCAATCCCCGAGCTGGGGGAGAACAACAACAACAACAACAGAAGACAATTTGCTGGACAGACACAGAGTTTAAAACAACTCCCCCTGCTAGTACAAAGATACACTCTCCTTCCATCTCCTCTTCTGCATGCAGAGCTGGACCAAATGCGCAGAAGAGCATTTGAGGCTAAGTTCACGAGTGAGCAGTGTTCTCCAACTTCCACTGGATATAGCACAACAAGTCATTAAAAATAATAAAGAATCCAAGAAGTCATTCCAATCCATTTCAATGGGTTTCAGCACTAGGGGGATATTCTATGGATGGCATTTCCAACTCAGCAACACAGCCCCCAAAATCTCTCTATATTAGGACCATTTCTCATCTCACTGCTACAGCTGTTCTCATGTTGCAACGGCTCAAAAGCTGTTTTTGCTAAAGCAGTAGCTTTTAAATGTAATGAAGAAAAAAATATATATTCCCAATGTGTGCCCTGAAGGGTAGTGGTACCTTTAGACAGGGGGGAGGGAAAGATATGCAGATGCTTAGGGACGTCAAGAGGGAAGGAGAGGATGTGTAAGGAGAAAGTGAAGCAGGTTTGCTAGTTTCATTTATTTTAGTGGGTGAATCTAAAATATGCACCAAAATAGTATCATTTGCAAATATTTCCCAGTATGAATACCAGGACTGGCTTTACTTCAACATGGCTGGAGTGAAATGTAAAGTAATTGCCTGGTTAGCATCAAGCAGCTCAATGTAATGTCTGTGTAGCTGGGGGCAGGGAAGGTTATGCTATGTTTCTTAACTGGATGGATGTCATCAGTAAAAATGTGCCCTTACCAACCCAAATTCAATCATCAGCAAGACTTCAGGAAAACAAGGTGCCTTTTAGATGAGAAGTTGTGCAAATACAGCTTCTCTTGAAGGCTGTTTAATTCACAAGTGAGACGCACCACCAAGAGATTATCTCACTTCACAGGTTACGTTTCAGACACTTTGTGAAAGTTTAGACCACATCATCCCTCAGGCATAATGTTCAGTCCAACCAAAAAGGAACCATGGCAGATTGGTATTACATGCATCTTCCCTCTGGTTCATAACTGGGACAAAGTTAAATACATGTTTTCTTGCTTTTAAAACAACAGCCTCAAAGACCAGGCCCTGCTTGTGAGGCGAAAGAAGAGGCAGTAAGTACATTTTTACAATCACATGCCTGTACTTCTGCAAACCCAAACTGGGTGCAACCAGCTGACTTTGATTGGAGTCCATGAAATACAAATGGCCCAACCTTTTTTTTCCTAATGAGAAGATCCCAAAATTATCTCCCACTGCATGATAATGAGACAATTCAGCATGCCTCCTCCTGCTGCTTTCAAATATGCTAAACTTAGAATACACTTTGGGTAAAATATTCTGCTCAGCATTTTATGCTTCAATCTTTATATACAAAAAAGCGTGTGAATGATACTGGGCACAACCAGAGAGTGGAGAAAGAGGTCTGACATTTCTTATCTTTATAGATGCAAAATTAGATGTCAACCTGCAAAATAAAAGCATCATCAACCTTTATTATGTATTTAATCGGAAAAGACATGTACAACCACTAGTAAAAAAAAAAAAAAAAGAAAGTGTTCGTAAATTTAGATTGACTCCACAGCAAACTTTGGAAAGAGGGAAATAATGTTTTAGTGAATGTGAACTGGAATTTGCAGGAATTCCACAACTGGCAGGGTAGCGATGGACATCCTGTTGCCCTGTTCCTGCAGCTTTGGGTGGAAATGGCAGATTTCCCAGTCTGTGTTGCTTCCAGTGGGCTCACGGACATTTACAGACCCACGAGGACATTTTACCAATGACTGCCTGCATAGTATCCTTACAGGTGGCTTTAAGTCAGCAGCGTCACAGGAGGAATTAATTTTTCGTATGGGAAACAACTCGTGGCTTTAGGAAGCAAGGCTACACTGCATAACCTGGGCACAGCAATCGTCACCCATGTGCCCTTCCTGTTTCATCAGGAGCTGCACTTTAGATCTTGGCTGCAATGAGGTGCTGTAACTACTGCCATGTCCTTAAGTCATCCTTTGTCATTAATACTAGACCCTTTGCAGAGAAGGAATACTAATGTTTTGGCCTCTCCTCCCCACATTTATGATAAGTGGATGGGCAGAGCTATTTTGGCCTGGTTGCAAACTCAATTTTCTTATTTTGTTTCTTCGGAACAGCACAACTCACTGAGGCATGTATCTAACAAAGCATTGCTTCCTTAAAAAGGGAAAACTCTGCTCACAGAAGATTTTGCTACATGGATGTGAAACACGATTAGCCCTTCAGCCCTCCAAACCAACAAGAATGTTTCAGTTATTTCACACACAAAATCCTTATCAAAATGACTTTCCTCATAAAAAATGTTAAACAGCTTGAAAATGCTAAGCAGAAGCCTTATTTTTCAAACAGAACTGAACAAACTTTAAGTACACAGTTAAGCTGTATTTTTCATACAACCTTAATTCTGTTCAAAGCACTGGGAAAATAATCTGAGCCAACTTTACTCTATGTTAGTAAAACATGCCTATGATCTAAAACTACCTTTAATTCTGGTCATTCTTTGGGACCGTGCTAGGAGGACAGAGATAAGATGCCTCATGATTTTGAAGTAGCTTTATTGTTTTATTCACTCAAGGGGGAGAGCAGGAGAGAGAATGAAGTAGTAAAAATGAAACCAGAGTACTGAACACTTGAGAATTTCAGAAAGCGAAAAAATACTTAAGAGTTTAGCATTTTTTTTTTTCATTATATGACTCAATTTAGAATTTTAGGTTCATCACTCTTTCCTAGGCAGTTTCTTACCTTCCTCCCTTCCCATTCCCCTCATTAGAACCTGCTTATACTCAGGACATCCCGCACAGACTGCAGTCTGTGTAATTCCTTGCCGTTAATTTTCTCCCTTAGAGCTATATTCACTGGGATATTTGCACTTTGCAAATATGCAAATTGATGTACATACATTATTTATGCACACATTTCCCCCATCTATTAAAATACTCACACAATAGCTGCCTGATTCCTATTTACTCTGCATTCTGATAGAGTAAAATCAGCTGCTTCCTGGGCAAGTGTGAATAGACCAGTAACAAATATGGTATGGCTAGGAAATTTGGAATGTCTCTAGAAGTATTTACAGCATCTGCCCAAAAGTCTCCGTAAAAGTCCTGTAGAAAGAAATTAACCAAGTGCAGTGAGATGTGTTGGCTTGCTTTCATGGGGTTCCGTGGAGAAAGACCTGGAAAAATTGTGTATGTAACTACATGTATACTTCCACTTCAAAAGTGGGGAAAGCAATGCAGTTTCCAAACACTTTCTATTTTTCTAAAACAGAGCAGCTCCACAAGTTATAATGCTGCTCTAAGTACATGGGATTATTGCCATTGGACTACTAAAAACTAACATAAAGCAGGTACTTAGCATAACTAAGATTTTTTTTTAATGCTACAACAGCCATTTGATTATTGGGCACAATGAGCTTAAAATCCAATGAGTCTACCTATTTAACTTCATAGCAAAACTCCTGCAGTGCCTTTATGCTTTATACAATTCACAGTTAAACATACTTTTTTCCATCTTTTAAGGCTAGAACTTATATTTCATGTTGAGAACTCCCTTCTGAAGAATGATCAAATGACTGGATTGATCAAGCTGCCAAGAGTTCAGCATTACTTTATGTGTGCATTCTGTGCGATCCACCCAATGCCACATCTGAGAATAGCTGGGATAATATTTTCAATGGAAAGTGCTACAAAGGTGTAAAAAACAGAACACTTCCATCTTTTGCTCTTATGCCCTCCATTTTCTATTAGCAATAAACACATAATCAAAGCAATGGCTGCAGGAAGTTATTTCAGTAGGAAAGAGAGACAAATATCTAAATAAGAAAAGGGAAAACCTCAGCTGAGCAACCAGAAAGAGTAGTTGTTTTAATTTAAAAAAATTACGTTATTCATGCATTGTTGTGGGCATTAAGAGCACAACTACCTGCCCTGTGGCTTGGGATAACTACTCCTACAATACACAGATTAGCTATCATTTACTCCTAGACAAACTGTGACGGTGTTAGATCATGCCTTGAGACACAGCAGAATACAATTTAAAATATTACTACATTTCATACTGGTATAGAGCTTTTCATTCAAAAGCTATTATCTGTTTTGCAAACTGACCCTACAAGAGACCTCTCCAATAAGGTACGGCAGAATGGAGCAGCTTTTAGAAAGACAGGCAGCAAGCTCCCTCTGCCTGCAGAAATACCTGGCAGTGCAGTGATGAAGTCCCGCTGTAACATGGGTTTGAGGTATGAGTTTATGTGTCCGTGCTGGTAGTGACACATCTGGGAGATGAGGTGCTCCACAAACTCCACCTGGTCAGACTCGGACCACTGTTCAAAGTACTTGACGCAGAGCTCCTTCTCCTTCTCATAGCTCGCAGACAGTTTTCTTTGCTTGGGCACGATCATACTGGAAGTGCCATTGGCAAGTTTTGTCTGTAAACAGGAAGAAGAGGAACAACCCAAATAACACATATGAGAAGAAACACAAGCAGCTGCACAATTTCTTTGAGGGGGCAGACAATAGAAGGCAAAAAGCACTCTGACACGTGAAAGCTGTCTGAGACCATGGATGCCGGCTGGTCCTGTCAGCCCGAGTGCAGTCACGGCGAGCCGAAGCCCCTGCAGGACACTGCACTGGCTTGTGCCAGAGCTGCACACGAAGGACTCTGGTCAGATGGGAAATCTTCAGTGGCACTTTAACATAAACACAACTTTATTTAACGTGTAAACAGTAAAATGCATTTGGATTCCTAATGGACATTTACCAGTTACTTCAATGCACCAACAGCAATGCACCTGTACTTCGTTGGTTTTTTTCCCTAAAGAATGGATTGCTGCTAAAATTCATAGGGAATGCATGAAATGGATGAAAAAGATTGAATTATACCTTGAGAGCAAAGCGAGCTAAAATACACCCTGACATTTGGTAAATACTTCTTTCTCGGAATAAAATATTTTCAACTTTCTGAGCACTGTTAATATCTTGTCAGAAGGAGTCAGCTCAAAGAAGAGCTTCATGGACAAAACGGAACACTGACATTTCAATTTACTACTTGATAGTAAGATATAAATTCTGCTTTCTAAATGATTTAAATGGAAGAAAAGTGCACATTTTGCATTTCAAGGGTATCCTTTGTCCAAGTAAGATTAACTGTTTGCTGGGAAATTATTTTTTTCTTATATTGGTCAAATAGTTTCTATTTCATGCTGAAAACATGTGATTTTCTCTCTTTCATTGCAACAGTTTAACACCAGATAGCATTATAATAACAGTCAATATTATTACATCATTTTTATTGACAAAATAAATTTAGAGGTTCTTTGTTAATTATCAAATAATTTAAAATAAATTGCAGATATAAGAACACATAAAACACTGAGGTAGGGATGCCATATTTCTGTTCTACGATGATAATTCCAAGCATCAACCTCGCCAGGAAACCTTATTAATTTTAAGGGGAAAAAATGAGTCCCTAAATCTCTCTGCAAAGATATCTAATGAACTAAAAGAAATGCAAGGCTTAACTGATTTTATAGGAATAGGAAAAACAACAAACAAGCCTCTTTTCAGCAAGCGTCAAAACAGCAGGCTACTTAGAGACCACAAAATTTAGTTACCAATAGTAGATTTGGAATGAGGAAGTTTCTCATTTCTTGGGAGTAAATAACTCCTGAACTTCAATCCCTCCCAATTCCAACAGCAAGCCTGACTTTGGAACACCAAAAACCCCATACTTTGAAAATACTCAACTGATGACAATATACATTTCATTTTCTTAGAGATAATGTACCTGAATACTCTTTTCAACATTTCTGGCAGAGCTGGACCTTCCTTTGGTAGAAAAAGACAGTAAATAGCTGTGATTTTTAAGAAGCAGCTTTTTCTGTTTCTGGATTACAGTTTAAGTTTCTTTGAGAACACAGAACATGGTGATCACACCATCAGTGCTCCATTCTGCAGATCAGTGTTTTCAACTTTACCCCTGCTCCTCCATGTGAATGTGTGGCTGTGGCTGTGTGTGGCAGTGCGTTGCTGCAGTTAAACTGCCTGCAAAACAGGCATCCCAGTAAAAATGCTGGATTAAGACGCTGCAGAGATGTTATAACATACAAGCTTGATCTCATTTAATTTCTCATTTTGTTTGCTGTGCATCTTACAAAACAGCTTGTCTCCACAAAGCATTTTTAAAAAACCTATACATCTGTCTTTGAATTTGAGAGACTGTAAAGTCTGCCTAATACACTGAGCCTGAGTGGAGTATACAGCTGATGTGCAAAGGCCACAAAAGTGCAGCGCCTTTCACAGGCTGGCACCGTGTTCTGGCCTTTCCTTGCCTTCTGAACACCCTTCTCCCAGCAGCCTTCAGCTCCCCAGTTACTTCTAAAACATTGGTTTGTGGTATCAAACAGAAGCTGCAACATCTGCAAATACAACTGATGGCTTATGTGTGTACAAATAGATGGCTCAGATGGGACAAAACAATTAATTCTGCCTGAAAACAGGCTTCTTGGATAGGAATAATGAGTAAAATAAAAAGTCCATTGACCAGCATTTTTAATGGCTCTGGAAGTGAAACTCCAGATTTATAAAGTGGTTCTGCTAAGACAAGCATGCCACAGTGTTTATGTCCAAATTAGTGAACACGGGAACACCATATTTTTTTAGGTTCATACTTCAGCTGCATTCTTACAATGTCATCTTGAGACCTGGCTTGCACCCATGCCTGTTCTGGTTTCCCACCAAAAGAAGCCCAGAGATGTGTCCAGTAGGTCCTATGGTTTGTGCAAGCAGCGGGTCAAGAGGACAGGACATGCCATGAACACACCAGTTCTGCAGAACAGAGACAGGTAAACTGACAGGGCTCCCAAATCACTCAAACTACAGCTTAGAACAAAAATTCCAGAATTTGAATTTAAAGATTCCTGATAAACTGGAAAAAGGCCTATTAGGAAAAAAAACATCAACAAAAGAACTTCATCAAGCATCTGTATTATTAAACTGGCTACAGCCTCTTCCCTCTCTTGGTACAATAATCAGGCCTCACCTGAAAAAGAAAAACCTGTTCCACATGCCATCCATACTGTTAGGGTAAATATCCATCCAAATGCACTGTATACGATCAAATTTTTTAAAAGCTTCACTTCCAAAAGTGGCAAAGAAATATAAGCACTGGTAGTTCATCATCTGGGAGAAAATTTGGGTGTAACAGAGCAAACTACTAAGCTGGAACAGCTGAAGCTTTATCAACTCCCTTTTCACAAAGCCCTGTACGTGAGGGCTGAGAGGTGGCTGCCCCAGCTGGCTCTGGGCACCATGACTCATCTGCAGGAATGGCAGAGGTGTCCTCCGACAGTGCTGAGCCTGAGCTCATAAGCTGTGCCAGGAAACCCAGGGGATTGAGTGCCTCAGGTTGGTACTAGCTCAGGGATCTAAGCACTATGCTTCACTGCAGCCCATAATTACGAGACCATTTCTCCAAATGGCTACATTTAACACAAAGCACATTTGTATGCCCAGTGAAGTAGAAGAGGACTAATATATGAAAGGACTTTAATCTAAATAATGGCTTGCAACCGTAGGAAGGTGCAATATTTCAATACAGATAAATAAAGACTGGATAAATCACAAAACAGCTATGGTCTATCACAGCTGTAACCCATATATGAAAACCAAGGTTACTTTTGGTTTTGTTCAGCACAGGGGACCAAGGAACCTCCTAAAGCACAGAAAAAAACCAAAACCAAGCAACTTCTCTGACTGTAGTACAGCAATAGTGTTTACCCACCAATATGAGTGGTCACAACTTTTATATATATATTTTTTAAATTACATCCTCTAGTCATTGCAGAGGACTCTGTTCAGGCACCTTTCACAGGATAGATGAATTCAGGTTTTGTGTTTCTCAATGCAAGAAGACATCTCTTAAAGTCAAAGATAAAGAGAAACTGTCTCCTAGAATATTAAGAATGGCTTAAATGATCCCAGCAAGGTTTGGGATCTTCTCAACCTTCAAGACATCTTCATGCTGAAGCTCTGAAAATACTGAGAGCTTAGACCACCACTGCAAATTTCAGTTTCTCCCTAGATAAAAGGAAAGGTCTTCTCTTCCACATTCCAGTACCAACAGGTCATACTGGGCTTCTTCCCTCCTTCCTGGACTCACTGGGACTACAGACACAGACAAATGTCCTTTACTGCTTCTCTGCAACTGCAGCATTTCACCTCCAATTGCTTGCACCGCCCGTTGTGGTTAAGTCACTGATCTAGACAGAGCCACCTTAACGGGAATTTTGGATGGGTCTTAGTGAAGGGGAGGAAAAAAGAGGACATAATGTTTAATTATAAGAAATGATTGAAATAGGCACAGACATACCCCGGGTGCCTCTGCACTGCAGCAAGCTCTAAACTTGTTATCGTTAATGGTTTAAATTTCACTGTGCTAATCATTTCAGGACACAAGGCTTTCTTGATAATCTAATGAATTATTCCAACATCCTTCAGCAAAAAAAATCCTCCATGACAGCACTAATTACAAGACGTTTTCCCAGTGCTTATGTAAAATATGACAGAGCAGCAGCTTAGGGAATTGCAGAAAACTGCTTCTAATTTCCACTGAGAAACTGACAAACACCTCTCTTTCATCTCTCCCAGCTCTCAAGTAAGATTTAACTTTCTCATTTAGTTAATTACCGAGTGAGGATCATCATTTTCCCGGATCGGAGCGGCACAGAGCCTTTATCGTGTTAACTTGTGAACTTGATCGATGGCTGCTGCTAAAACTTAATAACTTCACCCCCTGGCAAATTGTAAGATAAATATAATAGGAGAAACTCTGACAGTAAAAACCTGCCAGAAATGAGCGCTGTGTTTATGTTTCTTTGCAGGCAGCAAAAAAACAACCGACAGCTTATTACTGGGTGCGTGTTACTTATATTTAAAAGACTCCAGGCAGTTAACTTTCCGCGTACTGTTCAAACTTTACTCACAAGATAAAAGACACTGGGGAAAAAAACCCAAGCAATGGAATGACAAAGGAAGGAACCACGGAGGTGTATGTCCAGGGGCCAAGGAAGGCAGGGAAAGACAGGAACTTCACAAAGAAAGCAAAGCCGTGCTTGCCTCTATATCCTGAATGTTCTCCAAGATTGACCACATTAAAAATGCCCACAACTGTGACTCCAAACATGAAACTACTTTCACCAGCAGCAAAAGCTTGGGAATTCTGGCTCAGGTTAGAAGCATGTGGGAAAAGCAGAGGGATCAAAAAGTACCAACACGACCACGAAATTATTTGGTTTGATGCCTGCAAAGGTACTCCTAGCCGGAGAACCTCAGCCCGGCTGGCTTTCCCAAAGTTACTTGCGTGGCCATGAACGGCTTGCTCCCGCCCATGATAAAGTAGCGCTCAATGCCACAACAATGTAACCACGGCAATGTAACAAAAGAGGTGAAACGGAGCTGAGGTATGCCAGCCCTCCATGCTAAAGGCAGAGATAGTTATTTGAGAATCCAGTTCAAAGGGTGTTGTTCGCATGGCCTAAAGGCAGTAACACCATAATTAAGACACACAGGTTCAATTTCCGAGCCTGGCTTCTACTTTTTTAGGCTTGTAATTACCAAATGCTGCAGAACTGATTCCCAGACTGCCAAGGCTAAGCAAAGAGGAAAGAAGTTCCTTTGCAGCTCCTCACTGGCAGCTTCTTTTACAAAAGAACTCCTCTGCTTTGTGAACTGGGGGCTGTGAGGGGGTTGTCTCACATTAAAAAACACGATCTCATGAGCCATAGCACCTGAGAGACATGAGTAGGGCAGCAAGCTCCTCATTTTTCTCCTTTGCAGGATGAACCTGCTTTTCCAGTGTTTGAGTTGACAGCAAGGCTACAATGCTAGGTCATTAAACAACTCACTCCATTTACTTTTATTTTAAAAGCTCAGTTTAGAATCTACCCATTTCTGCCCGCCTTCATCTCACATAACAGCCTCTGTGAGGTTAACCATGGGTTTAGCTCGTATATGGACTTACTCGCTCAGTACTGAATTACTTTCCACGCTGCAAAGCTCACTGAAACATTCCGAAAAACGAACATAACCCAGAAGTAGATGATCATCAATCACATCTGAGAGTCAAAAGGAAAGCAGTATGAAAGAAACCACAGCATCTCTACTGTTTATTTTCAAGAGAAAATTCAAAACACACATACTGAAATTAACAGCACCCAAGGAACTAGCAATTTTGCCTCTCTGGAGCTTTAGGCTGCTTGTCCACATCTGGTTTCTAATCACACTGCAGAAAAGCTTTGATAAGAAAGGATACATCTAGATGAAAGATCACTGGAATTATGCTGGACACAGCAGCCCAACCTGCTGCACTTTCTGAAATCCTGGGAGGGCAATAGTTTTCAGAGGTACCATCTAAGTACCTAAGATATGGTGTCAGCCTCCAGGGCACCTGGCTGAGGATACTACCTCAGACACAGAAGAAAGGGAAAAGGCTGAGTTTGTTCAGGGCCAGGAAAAGCTGCAGACACCAGAGAAGTAACATGCAGAGTCTGTCTAGGGACTGGGGAGACAGGACTGAGCCATGGGCACCTGCACATAGGCTATCCAAAGAGCAGCAGTAATACTTTGCTGGACAAGATGCTCCCCTCCCACACCGCTACACAGTAAACAGCAACAGGGAGAGGAGATTAAAAAACTATTCTTTTAAGCTAATACCTAATGTTTCAGACAGGCTAATAAAGTTTAATTGTCTGGAATCTCATAGCTCTTACTGTAAACTTTGCTTTGATATAAGTCTCCCACCTAGATTTTAAGTGTTGACAAAAACCTCCAAAATAAAATTTCTCTGATGCCAGCAATGGATGTGAATTGGGAGTCCCTCTCCTCCTCCTCATCTCCAAGTTGTCTTTGCAAATAACAAGCACTGATGAGAAATCTGCTTGCATCAGCACAGCACTGGCATATGTTACTTTCCCAAACTATGATCCCTGACCAAATGCATATCTAGACATATGGGGGGTAGAGCAGGCACCATCACTCTTAAAGAGCTAGATTTCAGAGCTTTTACTAGCTCTAAAGTGATCATACACAAATTTCAAAGCAGACACTCCAGTAACAACAAATCTCTTCCAGTGGAAACCACCAAAGGAAATGCTTTCTTCCTTGGCATAGCTACCAGAACCAGAGTTGAACTGCTGGGACCATTACATGTTATTACTGTTAATGGAGGGAAGGAATATGCACATTATGACTTGGAGAACCAGTCTACTAAAGTCATCAGGTAATGGCAAGTAGCAGCAAAGTGCTCATTTATGTCAGGGAGAGGCATAAATAAACAATGCTCTAAGCACCAGTTTCATAGTTTTCTGGAACAGTTGCTTCTGTTTTTAAACACTCAAGCATGATCTACTGCCTGAGTGAAGTTACTCTTTATGGGTGTTACTGTTGATTCCCTTCTTGCTTCAAGTGCGCCCTTAACTCAGAGAGAAAGGCAGCTAGGAACAGGTAGGTGGACTCAAAACATGGCTGAAGTAACAGTGAAGTCTGATATCACTGTGAACAACACAAAAACAGAGGGAGAGAATGATCGTAAAAACCTTTTATCTGCTCTCAATAACGCTATTGAAATTTTCAAATCACTTGGTCCTGCCTATGTGTCTTGGTTTGAAGAAACTCCAACATTATATAAAGCTTTTAGCACCAAGAAACACAAGACGGCTTACTCAGTAGTATTTTCCATGAGTTTCTTCCTTGGAGATCCATTTTGCTACCAACAACGAAGAGGGCACACGCACACCAAACTACTTGGCCAAGGCAATGTGAGAGATTCAGAACTGGAAGTCAGGAATATACATGCTGGGTATCATATAACACTTCCCAGCTACAGGAGTACGACGTATTTCCAGGCATACTGGAGAGACCCAACAAACAAAAACCCAGCAGCATTCTGAAGAAGCACAAGATTCATGTACGTGCTCTGCTCTCATTGCAAACGTACTCCTTGGATCTGCTGGAGGAGTTGGCTACACGAACACTCCCTAACCTATTTCAGTCAAAATAAGCTTGTTAGCAGAGACCTGCTATTTAAACTGTCTAGGCTAAAAACCCTCATCTTAACTGAGAGCAGGTTTGCAGTTTTCCTGACAGATCCTGGAGGGCAGCGACCAGGCAAAGGCTGCATGGTATTCTTTCCTACCAGTACAGCCAGATCTAGAAAAGGACATCTCAGCAGCTCACACTGGCTGATACCAATACTACTGTTGTTAGCAGCCACCACAGAGGCAGCTGTAAGAGGACAAATGCATTAAATATTCTTGTACAGTGCTATGTGAAAGCCGGTCAGTGGGCTGCAGCCAAAATCTTGAGATTTTGCCTTGTAGCCTCCTATAACCCCTACAAGGTCATCAACCCCTCACTCACTAATCAGCATTGTCTTCTAGAGATGAGCTGTTTTGCTAGCCTTCCAGCCAAATGTTACCTTCCTGGCAAATTGGGGATTTCCATGGAGGACCCCTAGGATTGCTAAGGAAGATGGATGTGTTTGGCCTGGAGAAGACTGGGGGTTATCCACCAGCCTTCCACTACCTTAAGGGAGGTTACAGAGGAAAGTGAGACAGAATCTTTTCAGAAGTGTGTAATGACAAGAAGAAGGGCAACAGCAATAGGCTGTAGCAAGCAAAGCTCTGGACATTAAAAGGAAGACTTCTAAAATATGAGTGGACAAGGTTCCAAGCAAAATGAACTGGTTGTGAAATAATCCTCCTCTGAACAGGCAGCTGAACTAGAGACCTCCAGAGGTCCATCCTACCTTAAAGTTTTCTTTGACTTTTTGTCTTAAGATTGTGTTGGTCCATTCTTTTATTGGTACCTAGCAAGAGATTCATGACCTGAGGAACAGACTCCAAAAATACAAGTTAAGGACAATGAATTCTGTATCTCCAGAAGTTGCATTAAGTTGGGTCAGGCAAATTGCTGCCGATATGTGAAAGCACATGACAGAAGAAAGGCAGAAACCAGTACCCTCTGCTACAGAAAGTGACCAGCTCTAACCGTAACAGCACTTCAGGAAGGCATATTCAGCTCCACAGCTGAGCAGACTTTGTCCCTATCAGCTGACACTCAAATTGCACAACTCAGAAGCCCGAGTCACAGACTGTTACACTAGGGATTCCTCCATGGCTCAGTGTTTAGCTGCCAATAATCTTTCAGAAAAATATCTCAAACTAAAGGAGGGAGGGAGCTTTCCATTATTCTTCTCCCTACAGCAGGCTCAATCAAAGTGGACATGTTTGAATATAGCATATAAGCAATATAAATCCACCAGTAAATCGTGGCAAAACAGAACTGCTAGCCTCACTTGGTCTTTCAACATACTGTATTTTCCACATAATGTTTCTTCACTCAAAGGCATGATTCTGCTATTCCTTTTAGTGAGTTTGTTAATAAACAATGAAAACAGTATCAATTCACCCACATTCCCCTTTCTACAAATAAAAACCAAATTTTCCTTTCATCCCATTTCTGAGAGTTACTTTCCTGTCTTATCAAGAAGGTTATCAGTGTGGAGCTTATGACAGGAGAAATTTCTTCCATCCTCATGCACTGATGCATCCCATTGTAAATCTATCTAACAACCACTAACGCTGTCTGTAACTTCTACTATAATAATTGGCTAAACATCTAAGAACCTATTACATGCTGAGTAAAGTAGCTTCTACTTCTAACAGTTTAAAATGTATTCTCTTTTAAATATCATTAGGTCTTCTATGGTGACAATTTTTCTCCTTTGTGAAAGGAAAGGACTATTAGACTTTAGCACTCACTATTTGCTAAACACCTCTGTGGTACCTCTCACTTGTTTTCTGTACTTTCAGGGCTCACAATAGCCTGTATTAAATATAATAACAGAACACTCGCAAACACACTATTTGCATCTTCTCATCTAGGAAGAGCAGTTTGGGATAATGCCTGGAAAAACCATACGCAACCTCCTGCTACCAAATAAAATTAAAACGTCAAAAGAAGTCAATGTTTCCTACCACAGCCCAAACTCTGAGATGGATACTGACAGCCTGTTCCTCGATTGAGAGGTTAGAGCTCCCTCTAGCACTCTCCAAACAGAAGAGCCATAGATGCTAAACTGTGACTATCTAATCTCACTCAAAGCAGTCTTGGGTACTGTTGTTTGTAATTTTTACTTGATTTACTTTCTTTGTCACATGCATAATTAAGAACACATCCACTAGTTTATCTGAAATTCAAGAAAAACAAGTGTCATTAGAAATTCCCACTATAACCAACTAAAAATACTCAGATTGCTATAATCAACTGATCTACTTTAAAATGTAATTCAGGACAAGCTGAAGGATTATCATGTCAGCTGTGTGTACAATGTGAAATATGGCAAGAAACTAAACGAAAAAGTTGTTGAAATTTTTCAATTTTCATGGCATAAAAAAGTCTTGCTACCTCACCTCCCTTTCAGCTGACAAACATCCCAATGCAGCTGACTGCAGCTGTGAATGATGTACTTTCTATTTCACATTAAATATTGAGTAACACCACTTATGTAAAACTAAAAAGGTGCAACACTGCTGAGTTCTGCACAATGCTGAAGACAGAGAAACATCTCATGACAGAAGGAGTGTCAGCCCTTTTCAATCATAGGTTATTACTTATTAATTCTTGATAAACTGAAAGCTGGCAGTACAAATGTAAAAATGAGAAAGGAAAATGAGAGCCAAGTCTTTCGAGTTTTACTCCTAAGTCTCCCACTGCCTTCCTGTGCTGCCATAGGCAAGTCACTCCTCTTCATTTCACAAGTCTATCAGTTAAATAGATGTGTCCCAACACACTTCACACAAAGACAAAGCACTGCTTAATGCTGGGAATGAAGCCTCTGCACCAAAGGTGCTCGTTGAGGGCAATGTCACAAAGTGACACCACATGACTGTAAACTTCCCCTCAAGTGTCAGCAAACAAATCTGTCATGTAAAAACTAAACAAAACAGACTCGTTAGTAAAGGCAAGGTCTCACTTCACCAGTTAGAAAAAAATGCAGCAGTACTAATTGTTTCCACAGCCTTCCAAAGCAGAATAAAAAGTCACGTGTGTTATGAAAAAATTTCACGTTTACTTTCCTCCAACTGAGACACCCAGATACCACTCCAAAATCAATACAGACATGGCAACAACTCACATCCCGAAGGTAAGTGCCCTAGGGAGGACATGCTTTAGGTTCGTTTCTTTACTAATCACAGCAATTCTGACGTGTAACCACCGGGGGACTTCAGAACATCACCTGGGTTTAGAAGTTTGTGATTTTAATATTGGTATGTGACAGAGATGAGGAAATACAGTAGGATGTGTTAGGCTATCCACAGCTATGTTTTTATGTCTCTGACAAGTCCAGTAAGAAAGACTAGAAGTAACTAGACCCGAGTAGATGACAGAAGCACCTGACCAAAACTTCCCAACATCGCCTGCTGATGTCCCTCAGTCCCATCTGACAGCTGTCCTTGCCATTTTGGGCCCGAACTCTGTACACAGTCCTGCTGCTGCACCCAAATCCTGACACACAGACCTTCCTTCTGCAGTACAGATGGCATCCAAGGCCGTTCCTTTTATCCCCTTAAGAGGACTTGGAGAAAAGCACTGGCAACAACTTCTCTCTCCCCACACTTCTTGCACGTGGCAGGAGAGGATTACAGTGTGACAACTGACCTGTCCAGCAGCAGCGAAAGGACATCTCAAGTGAAAGTAAGATCTCTGCAGTTGCAGATCTGTTAGTTGGGCTGGTGACCTTCAGCTGGGTGTCTCTTGGGCTGACAGCAAAACCCATCTGTTCTCCCCCCACCTCCAGAGAGCTGTGGCTTGGGTCTGAATGAGACACGTAAAAGGTGGTGCTGACCACACTGCAGGAAGACAGCAGCAGCAATTTCCCCCACATACATGACCAAATACTGAAACTTTTGAGATCTGTGATCACTTCTGTGTATTAGCAGCAATATATCTCCCTCCCTTTTAGGAAAACAGCTTGCAGCTGTTTTTGTGTCTCTGTTACTTCAAGACTACATAACTTGATGTGGTCCTTGGTGCTACCTTAGGAGATAAAGGCAGGCAACAGCTAGGGCAAAATGTAGTCCTTCTCATGCAAAGCACATGCTGGCTTCACTTCTGGGTGCAGTCTGAGACCGCAAATTATAGGTAGATGTTCTGTAGTTGTAAAACCCAGGAGAAGCAGGTACCTGGCAGTGGAGCTTACTTGGGAGTTATGATTCAATATTGACTCTGCTGTGAGGAGAAGGCTGGACCTCCTGAGGTCTTTTCCAACCTAAGTGACTCTATGTTTCTAACCTCACCTTCGAAGTTCATATATAATTGACAGGCTTTTGGATAGTTAGAGTTGTCTGATGTTGATGTATTTCATTTATCATAAGCAAAATCTGAAACTCTTTTTAAAAGATACTGTATAGAGAATTATTTTTAATAAGACTTTCCAACTCTAGGGTTCACAAGGCTTTGCTGTTCATTTTTTGCAGCAGTCAAAGACCAGGTTCTTCAAGAATACTGCATACACCTGCCCTCCGGCTTTACAAGTTGAGAGCAGGCAGTATTCATCTGTTCAGACATCCAACACTGACTTTCAATTACATCCGTCCAACTACTTAAAAATTTTCAAAAACTGCCAATTTTTTTATGATGCATGTGTGCTCTAAGAACTTCAGCTGATACTCTCCACAAATCATTAAATTCCAAACTTACCTCTACTTATGACCTGAACCAGTTTCAGAACTCAGGTTTTACAATTAATTAACTGGCTGTGAAGTCTAATCATCTGCAACCTTCTCAATCAAACCTTGAAATACTCCCATTACAACCCACCTCAGAACTATCAGAGATTACAAATTATGATCTAAATCAACAGATCTAAATAACAGATCTAAATCAACACGGCAGGAGAACAACCCGCCTCAGCTCTGTAGTTCACACAATTTTGTAAAATCCAGTGCCTGAAAGAAAACAACAAATGCACATAATTGGCATTAATTAAGAACATTTTTATTACTTACAATCAAAGACCTATAAGGAAGGTTTACTTGTCATAGAGGGAGCTCTCTTTGCTGAGAAATTACAAGTCTTAGTTAATTAACAATCTAATTTTTTGTAATATAGTTGTTAAGTGATTTTCACTTTTATTTTCTTCTAAACAAATGTTAGTCTAAACACAAAAGCAATTGTTTAAAGTGAGAGAAGTGGGGTCAGAAAAAACAATGCTGAAATATTTTAGTCATTGTGTTTTAACTAAATTCTCAGTTTGTTGTCACTGTTACAAAGGTTTCATTGTGTGTTGAGAAGCAACAGGAGTTCTTCAGACTTTAATGTTATGAGAAGACAGTTAAATCTGAACCTGTGCACACACATTTAGGATAGACCTATTGTATTTCACAAATTTAGAGCATCAGGAAAACAAGTTTGGGCACAGGACCCAAACAGCCTGGTTACATGAGTTGAGCAGGTAAGGACTACTTGCCTGTCAAGGTTCATTATTATGGTAAAAGAAGTATCTGCAGCCATTTGAATACTATTTTCAGGACCGTGAGAGGAACTACTTTGCTGCTCATTTTTAATTTTCCTCAAGAGTAAGGTTCAGCAATGTATACAGTGACTACTGCTGTCTCCCTCCAAGCTGCAGCCTCAACTAAGCCATCGGTTACAAGCAACAAGGGACTGCCTGCCTGCCTTGCTGAAGTTATCTTAGGTATGAGCTTCCACAGGCAGACTAATTCAAATCTATTTTTGTAAATTACAGATTGTGTTAAATATACATGAAGGAAAACATGGAACAGTTGCTTTTACTGCACAACATGAGTTATTTCCCATTACAAGTTCCCTCCGAGAAAACTGTAAATTTTAAAATCTGCCAATTAGTGGCAGTGACTACTGGTGATTCTGTATTCCAGTCAAGCAGTAGTATTTGCTGAGTACTGCACAGGGCAGAAAAATATTCCAGGAAAATCAAGGGACCATGATACCTGACAATAACAAGTTGGAGGATGCACTGATTTGTCCAAGCTTCCTCTTTCTTTTAGAAGAATGCAGGTGGTGTCACTGCATCAGACAGAAGGATTAAATCTTAACATGTATGTAAGACTGTCAATACCAGAAATACAGTTCAGGGCAATAATTTGACAACTTTTGCCTAAAAGAGAGTGATCAGAAAAGTAAACATAAATAAATTTTTCCTAGAAAACAAAGTTCTCAACCACAAATGCTCAAACATCTTTGCTCTTCAATTTCTTAAATCATACCACTCCCTAAGGACCATTCAATTTGTCCTAATAAAAACAAGTGGGTATGACAGCTCTCTAAAACTATATGTGGATAAACATCAAAAATGGAACAGTAACTATTAAAACAAAAGGAAGAAACAAAGAACCAGTGGTACAATCTCTCCATGAATAAGCTAGCTTGGAAACTCAGCAGAGGATTTTCAGTTATTAGAACTGGGTTCTGGAAAAATCTTCTGATGGAAACAGTGGAAAAAAGACTGCAGACCAGACCTTAACTGGTTCTAAGATGAAATTTCATAAGTTCACTACAGGGACAAAGTAGTATCTACAAGGCAAGAGCCTGGAACCAGTGACCCGCAAGGTCCCAGAAGGCAGAATCATGGAATCATTGAGGTTGGAAAATACCTCCCAGACCATCAAGTCTATCTGTTAACATTGCCAAGTCCACCACTAAACTAAGTGCTACATATACAAGCCTTTTAAATACCTCCAAGTCTGCAACTCAGCTTCCTGGGCAGCTAGTTCCAATGCTCCATAAACCCTTCACTGAAAAAAGTTTTCATAATAGCCAATTCAAATCTTCTCTGCACAACTTGAGGCCATTTCCTCTTGTCACTTGTTACTTGAAGAAGCTGACCACCACCTTGCTACACCCTCCTTTCAGGCAGTTGTAGAGAAGGAAAAAGTCTTCCCTGAGCCTCCTTTTCTCCAGGCTAAGCACCCCCAGCTCCCTCAGCCACTCCTCACAGGACTTGTGCTCCAGACCCTTCACCAGCTCTGCTGCCTTTCTCTGGACTTGCTCCAGCACCTCAATATTTTTCTTGTAGTGAGGGGTCCAAAACTGTACATGGGATTTGAGGTGCAGCCTCACCAGTGCTGAGTACAGGGAGACGATCACAGTCCTGGTCCTGCTGGCCACACTACTGCTGATACAAGCCAGGATGCTGCCGGCCTTCTTGGCCACCTGGGCGACTGCTGGCTCATGATCAGCTGCTGTTGACGAGTACCCCCAGGTCCTTTTCCACTGGGCAGCTTTCCAGCCACTCTGCCCCAGCCTGTAGCACTGTGTGGGGCTGTTGTGCCGCAAGTGCAGGATCCAGCACTTCACTTTACTGAATCTCATACAGCTGGCCTTGGTACATCGATCCAGCCTGTCCAGATCCCTCTGCAGAGCCTTCCTACCCTCAAGGAGACCAACACTTCCACCCAATTTAGTGTTGTCTGCAAATTTACTGAGGGTACGCTTGATCCTCTTGTCCATATCGTCAATAAAGATGCTAAACAGAACTGGCCCCAATACTGAGCCCTGGGAAGTACCACTGGTAAGTGGGCACCAGCCGCATTTAACTCCATTCACTGCCACTCTTTGGGCTTGGCCACTTTCTCCAGGAGAATGCTGTGGGACATGAGTCAAAGGCTTTACTAAAGCCTAGGCAGACACATCCACAGCCTTTCCCTCATCACAGATCAGGCTGGACAAGCAGGACTTCCCCCTCATAAGCCTGTGCTAACGGCCTGATCATCTGTTTGTCCCATAGATCTGTTGTCCCATATGATGTTTGTCCCGTGATGAGCTGTTCCATGACCTTCCCCAGCACCCAGGTCAGACTGATGTGCCTGAAGTTTCCTGGATCCTCCTTCCAGCCCTCCTTGTGTAACAAAGCAGGTAATGTCTTGTTCTGCAGGAGGACATTTATCACTTCATAGCTCAGAGCATACCTGAGAAGGCACAGACGCAAACTTGCTGACTGTTAACTAAGCGAACTGACTTTCAATGAGTAGAGAACACTGATGGGACTGTGGACTCCAATTTGTTAATACGCAAAGATGGAGCTTCATTTCTCTCTCATGGATCACTGGAAGAGCTGTCAATTTTCAGTCTAGCATGTGCCCAGTGAGCTTGAGCCTATCTGACATTTATGAAATGTACAACCTACACCTTTCTACCATGTGCTGAACTGCTGAATTGCACATGACACGCAGGAACACCACTTATTCTGGTGAGGATTTAGCCATTGATCTTGTCTCCAGGAAACTCCCAGGTAACTTCAGATTGCCCTGAGGCCATATTCACCGTGCTTGTCACTGGTTTCACAGGGTATTCCTCATGATGTCTGATGCATTTATAATAAATGTATTACATGGGAATAGAGAATATCTCTTTTCATACCTTCACTGCCTCCAGGTAAACTCTCACAGATCTGGGACAAACCTTTCAGTTCTTCACTCATGTGATGTTTGGATGTCAGATGAAGATCCAGATGTGAGTAATGCAAGTGACCTTAGAGTCCCTGATATGGAGGCACTTTTGCCAGAGGAGTTGCCTTCAAGTCACTTACTGGGAAGATCAGGCCAAGATCTGCTGGGCAGCAACATGTTGCAACTATGAACTCCATTTTCTCCAAGGCCAATTGCCGCAATTAGAAGAAAAGTTACATGGTTGATTTCAATATTGTTGCTTTCTCGTGCCTTTAACTGACCAGTTATGTGGGTATAGATTGCAGTGGCTATCTGAAAACACCTGGGATTGCAAAGAGCAAAAACTCAGACAGGTGCCAGTTGGATCCCAGTATGACTCCAAATCAACCCTTACAACCATCACAATCAAAACCTGTCCTGCCAGTTGATAGTGATTGACTTTGAGAGAAAGGAGATGGAGGCAAGTGTCTGACCTCCACACAGACTATTTATGTTGAATCACTTGAGGTCCCACATAAGATGAAAAGTTCTTTAGTGCAGTAGCAGGAAACTCTGAAAGAAAATGTGTCTCCACCTGAGGACAGGATTTGAAGCCTGTTGATCTGGTCTTTTGTATTAGAAGGGATTCTATTTGTCAGTACTTGATCCAAAGAAGTTACTATGGTAAAAAATGCCCAGAAATAAAGGAAATTACATATTTGGAAGTAAACCAAGGGCAAGACATCAGGTTGTCCAATGAGAACTGCTTTATTCTATTAAGCATTATTGTAGGATACGAGACTGCAGACTCAACAGTGCTGCTCCCATTTGCCAGCTGATAACTTATGTATGCAATGTATAAATTCACATTTCTCTGACCCCACCTTCATGGGAACTACAAGATATATTTCAGGAACCAGTACTTTAAAATATGCATTAATTTTGTTAGTACAGCTAAGGTTTTATAATCTCTTTAAAGAGAAATTACATTCTGGAACAGTTTATAAGTAATATAATTAGCTGTTCAGCTAATAAAAAAACTTTAATAGGTAAACTTACAAAATTATTTGTCTTGAAATATATGTTATCCTTGTGTTTTATAATTATTAACAAAAGAAGTTAGACGTACTTATACTTTTTAAAGCAGATACCATGTTTCATTACCCAAGAAACAAAATTACTATGTATCACATGTTGACTCATACAGCGTATATGACAATTAAAATCAAGTGAAAATTTTGAATCTCAAATTTTAAAGTTCCTCATATTCACCTATAATAAAGACTATTGCATTAAGAAAAGAAGGATTTCTGTGGAAGAGTAATACTATATGTAGATGAGTATAAAGAAGAGTATTGCTAATACAGTTACAAAAAAACATACAAAACCTTTTGATATATGAAATTTGCTATGACTTTTAAACATGCAAAAGTCAGGCTAAATTGAGTCTGAAAATTGTAACTCTGTTTAACATAGTTTTTATGGAAAATAAAAAAAAAGAGAAATTTTTAAAAAATGTTGCTGATATTCTGTCAGCAGCTAGTAGACAGTTTGCTAGCCCTTAGAGAGCAAAGACAGAAATGATAATTGGATTAAGTAAAATACAGATCGCTTACCTAGAGATAGGAACTTTCTAACATGTAATGCAAACAGTTTTTGCTTCACCAACACTATGCAGAAAGGTTTTTAATGTGCTGGACAAGGCATATCTATTCTAGGTAGATCAGAGGAGTCCAGCATTTTGCTTGGGACCATTACAGGGAAAATGCTTTGGGAACTTCTGTTACTTAAACATAGCCTGGTGTGTGTTTGGTTCCCTGAGACCTTCTTTCTAGCAATGTGTTTATGGGGACACTTTGAAAGCTACAGAGCAGGGCGAAAGAGAGGGAAGGGTTCTGGGAAGATTTCTGCCTGTAAAAGCTCTAATTACTTAATACTTTTCTTTATTAGGTTGAGACTAGGCTGGCTTGTCCATACAATGTCCCTTGCAGCAGCATGCCCCACAGCAGTTTGCACAGGGATTCTGGGCAGTTTCCTCAAAGGTGAAGGCCACCTCTTTCCTGAGAGGAGTCCTGGTGCGGTAAGGATCTCTTTAGGTCTCTTAAGGCTGTAACCTCCTGAGAGCACATACAGCACTGCCTGAGAACTTGGCTGTGCATCAAAGCTTTTTGTGGTGGCCTCAGGCCACCACTAGCTGGACAGGAGTAGGTATATTGCTCTATAGGGTTCCCTTCCATGTCAGTCCTGATGTTCAGAAAGTTACATTCATATGAGGAGCTTTTTAAAGGGAGTTTGATAAAGAGGAGATGGTTCTTGAACTTGTGATTAAAATTGGTGGTAGTCCAGAAAGCTAGCACGTACCTACATGAAAGATGAGCTTGCAGTTACAGCAGATGTTAACACTGTCAGTAGAGCTACAGGACAACTTTTACTCCTGGCTCTCTGCAGGCTCCTGTCAGAGTGTGGCTAACACATCCCTTTTCTCCTGAGATAACTGTGCAGCTGCTTCATAGGGTGTTGCAGAGTTGTGTCCAAGCTCCCTAAGCTGACTGAGCCTCAAGGAAAAGGCACTAAGCAGTAACACTCTACACACAGCTCTTGTGATCCTGAGAGATGGCAGAGAAAAACATCAGAAAGATCAGATAAAAAAAAAGTGAAGAAAACCACTTCAGAAAATGACTTTGCCCCCAGCTTGCTGTGAAGACAACGTTCTCCAGTCTCAAAGCAGCTCTCAAACTAAAGGCCCCGAAACAGAGAGAGTCGGTGTGGGGATGAAAAAGAGAGACGCAGGAAATCTGCACAGAGACAATGCAGAATACAGACAACAGAATGTGAAAAATATGTGAAATGCTTTAAATCAAATTAACTGAAAATAGTATTAAAAAAAACACAACCCAAAACCCAGCCAAGAAATTCAACACTGGTAAAAATATACACCTGCAAAACCCAGCCACGAGCTAGAATGAAATTATTTTATTAGGTTAAAAAAGAATTAATATTGGCTCTATGTTCATTTTAACATATATGTAAACATTAACAATTCCAAGGCTGCCTATTAATTCACAAGTGGCATATTTACAGTATTTATGATATTATACCCCATGTTGGGACATCCCATTACAAAGTCACGGTGATAAGCTCCATACTTAAGGTGGATTCTGCAACGCATTGCATCTTTCCAGTTATTCTCCTGCAGTATGATTACTTTGGGGCAAGAATTTACTACTTGGTTTCCACCCACAGGGGAATCTCTTTGGAAACTGACAAACTGATTTACGCAGCTGTGGAATAATTTACTGGGTCTTGAGTTTTGTTAAAGGAGAACAAAAGGCTTTGAGAGCTTTTGGTGTTTTATGCCACAACAAGAAGAATGTTTGGCTTAGTAACTGTCCACTTTCTCTTAGACTTTCCTCTTGCCTCCCGTAAGGATCATATTTGCCATTTGAATGCAACCATTGGTAAGTGCATCTTTCCTAAGATGCATGTCTAACACAGCCTTTTAAAAATGTAGATGGTCCTGGGGAGAGAGAAGATGCTCCAACAATAGAGCCCAAATCAACATTAAGTGTATACAGACAAAAATGGTGCTTACATACAAAACATGCTTCAACTGATAGCATGTTTCCAGATTCCCAAAAGTCTAATGGGGAAATGTTAAGCAGCATTATCCTTTTACAGACGCAAGAACTGAGATAGAAAAGCAGAACATGACAAAGACAAAAGATATCTCAAAATCTGGGGTCATAATTCCTAATCTAAAATTCCTCTTGTGAGACTTCATTGCTTACTATAAATAAACTATTTCAGTTGTTAAAGTAACTTTCGAACTTCTCTGCAAAAAAGGGATGCTATGAGTCCAACGCTCACCCCAAGAAACACTGGAAGGATTAATTAAAAGTTTGTGAAGCACTGAAAGTGCAGGAAACCCCCAGGAGGAAGTCTGTATTTACATATTCTGACCAGGACTTGAAAGGCATGCAGTAAAGACAGCCTGGGGGCACAGAACAAGAAATATGAATAAAATAAAATACTGAACAGCTGTTTGTTAAGTGAATACTGTTCATCCCACACAGCAAATTTTATTTCTGCCTCAGGCTGCAGGGAGTGGGAGGCTGAAATAAAATGTTACTTCAAAGGGTTAAATAGTGACAAAGTTATAAAAAATTGAAACAGTTTCTTACAACGGAAAATATTAAGACAACCTTTACAGGCGGAACTGCAAGCCCCACCCATTATTATATTAGAAATACAACTGTTAGATAGCATAGAAAGTCTACGATTTACCAGGTCAACTTCTTGGTGGAGATGCAGTGTCTTTCAGCCTATAAAAACTATGTGGACACCACTAAACTCATACAAAGCCCTCATTTTTTAAAGAGGGGTTAGAAGGAGAGGGGCTACATTGCTCTTACGAACTAGGGAAGTTTCAAACACTGCAGTAAGCAAAGATGGTGAGATCTGCCTGGAACTAAACCCCAAAGCAGCCAACCTCACCCAGAGCAGTTCTCCTTCCCAGCATGCTGCTACCTACCTAAACCAGGCAACACAAAGTTGCCGGCAGGTGTGAGCTCACAACTCACACCAACAGCCCATACGGTTTGCCGGGTTGCAGGGCGGTGATTTTTGCCTTCTCTTGCAAACTGACAAGAGTTTATTTGCTTTTCAGCATCAGAAAGCGGAATATCTAAAAGTAAAGAGAACCTGTGTCCTGATTAGAAAAATGAAAAGAAAGCAGCACAGCCGCTGCGCACAGAGTGATGGAGCCTCACTCTTCTACCACTACAACTTCTTTGGGAATTACGGTGAAGGAGAAAAGAATTGCCTGAAAACACAACACAGAGAGCAAGGAACGAAGAACAGGAACTGTGGTAATCAGAAGTAGCTGTGTTCCCACTACAAACATTATTTTCTAACATTTGTTACTTTCCTTGCCAGAAACTGCTGCGTAATGTCGCTTTTTTCCCCCACGTTTTTTTCTCTTTACAAAAATAAAGATTTTCCTAAGACTCGTATTCAGAACTGACAGCCATTAACTTCAGTGTCTGTTTTTAGAATGTACTTGAGAAAACTGTGATTTTTCTCAAACCACTAGAAAAAAAACCAAGTCAATCTTAGCAATTACAGCAGTCAAATATTTTTAATTATAATTTCTTGTTGTTAAGTGAATGGGGCAAAAAAACATATCAGAAAAAAACCAACAAAAAGGAGCATTAGGAAATCAACCCAGTATTTGACCTCTCCTCTTTTTTTGCTGCTGAAAGCCACATGGCACACACAGTATTTTTAACTGAGGAGTCTCATTTCAAATATATGCTGAGGAATCTTATTTCAAACATATACTAAATAAGGAGAGGAATATTAAAACAGGCAGTCCCTTACGCTAATTTTATCCATCTCCCTCCTCTTCTTTCCTTGATGCAGTGAAACTTTAACACCAAACCCTGTCTCTCTCTCTCTCTCTCTCTTTTTTTTGTAAACAGTGATCAACATTTTCCTAAATGACCCCCGAAACGACCTACTTTGAAACTAGTCATTAGTAACAGCCACGTTTGCAATATTAACCTGGATGTGGCTGTTTATTAAGATCTTTTAAGGGGGTTAGAATGAAGACACACTGCCGGTGTACAGGGAGCACAGAAGGGGTAATTTAAAACCCATGTTTTTCCTCCCCCTCACCGAAAACATGCCCAGCATTGTGCAGCTGTGCTGCCAGCTTCATCACTCCCTCCATCTCCACTCTTGCTAATTAAAAGGTTGATCACAGAACAATGCTCTTCTCATTAATTTCGGCTTTCTGATTGGGCAGGATTCCCACTCGCTCCGCCTGATCTTTTCCACACTGCTGAAGTTAATGTGACAGGAGCCCGAAGATGGATTACCCGCTGCCATATTGCCCATCACCTCCAATCAGCAGCTATCGGGGTAAACTGATTGTTCTAATTTGCTCTCATTATTTTTACAATATCAGGAGAAAATAACGCACACAGCTCACTGTCAAAGCTGTGAAAATCAGCCATTAGTTAAACCCAGACACTGAGTGGCTTTATTAGAAGCACTGCAGTTTATTGATTCAGCTTCGGTAAACTAAGATAATACCTGTCCTCTTTAAACACACTTTTTTAGGTGCACTTATGTAGCAAGAAAATATTTATTAGGATACTTTTGGAAATGCTTGCTGTCTCAGCCTGTTATTTTGATATGCTGGCAGACAACAAAGATTAAGAACAATGGAAGCTTGACTTCCACATAAAGAAGGGCAAAATATGCAGCATTATCCACACGGCAGCCTGCATGCACGTCTCAGCTACTCTTTTACAGTTTAAATAAAAATAATCTCAGGACTAGTATGACAGGTGAATATGTAAATACACCCCAAAATCATACAAAATACAGTACTACCATAAAGGCAGACATGGTACAGGCGTAATCGTGTGAGCTGTGCGTACAAGGTCAGTGATTCAGTTTGGGGTTTGCTTTTCTGTTGGGGTTCTTTTGGCTATGCAAAAGAATCTGCCTAGCCCAGCATCAAAACACAGGAACTGAGAACAGAAGGTCCAAATAAGGGAAACCGTTTTGTATGGCTGGGAACTATGTTTTCCCCTATGTAAAGGCATTGTGCTGCCACAACTTGGGAACAGGATCAGAAATGTCACTCCACACTGAAGCCTCACAGGACCCCAGAGCTAAGAAATGAATAAAGTATTGTTAGCAGTATGAAGGAAGGCATTTTTACACCACAGCAGTGTTAAGAAAATGCTGAAAATCCTGGACCTCTGACTGTCTCTGTGCTATATATAAAGGGACCTACATTATTTTGCCTGCTGCCTATCTGCATCCTAGCAAAGGGAAATGCTAAATTATGGGATTAACAGATATATGATACTTTAAATCTTGCTAAACATAAACCTTAAACTCGTGTCTATGATGCTCTAACTGGCAATGTACTCCAAGAGTGACAGGCAGAGCACAGCAGACTGATTTTACTTTTAAATAATATCTAAATTAGATTAGTTCTTTGTGTAGATCTGCATGAACCAGAGGGGACATTCATCATTGTGCCAAAAAAGTTAAATTCACTGGGGTACGCTCAAAGTGAATGGTTCTAGACCTACGTTTTATCTCTCAGACACATCATCAAGATGCTGTGCCAATATGCATGAAGCCAGCTAGGAGCTGCAAGAAAGACAACGGGAGAGTAACTGGATAGCAGAAAAGGTTTAATTTTTTCCTTTGTAGATTATGAATTGCTTGGGACAGGATCTGTGGTTTCTCTGTCTTGCAAGCACAGAGCATCCCTTTCAAGACTTGAGCTTCTTTTTTAATATTTAAACAGCTTAAATATAAAGAAGGGTATTCTCCTCCCTCCCCCTCCAAACCAGATGTAATTCTAGTTCTCCCTCCTCCCCCTGATGTAATTTAAAATGCTACAATTTTCATTACTGCTTTTTAATATTTTTAAATCCTCATCAGCTAGAGCCTTGCGTTTGGGGGTTGATTTTTCCTCCCTCCTAGAAAAGCCACCTCCTAGCTTTGTTTGGTATCTCTTTTGACCCTTGCTAATGGTGTTCCCTTGGAGGGGCGTGCCATGCTTTTCCCCTTAAAATTCCTGCACTGAAAGACTGCACCACACCACACTCCACAAAACGTGCTGATGGCACAAATTACAAGCCCCCAGCCGAACACTCCAGCCCCCACCATTCGGGCAGATTTATGTGGGCTCTTGCCGACGTTATTACAAGTCAGAGTTTATTGGGAAATTGTTACATTATGCGGAGTGTCTAACAAATTGCTTATGCTGCTATAATTGGATTACAACAGCCGCTTGCTCCCACCGGTAAGATTAGGCAAGTAGGACTCCTGCCGATCTCTGAGCGTTAGCAGTAATTTTATTTGCCTTGCCTCTCTCTTTCCTAACAACATGCCTCTTTCCCTGCCAGCTGTCTGCTGAAAAGGCACAGGCTTGTTCCTTGGCCCTAACAATGCAATTACAGCCCTGCAGATCGCACTGTTTGTGCATTAAGTACAGAGCCAAAACGAGGCGAATTGATCGTTTGACTTTTGGAGGAGCCATGTGATCTCTGCGTGCGGGTGATCCGGCATGCACCAGTGGGCAGTGCTGCAGTGCGCGCCTCACGATGAACCCGCTCCACGCCACCTCCCCTCCCCTGCCCGCTCCCAACAGCCAAGATGCTGGAGCCCACCCCACGTTAACCCCCAGCAGGCTACAAAAACAGCCTCATTTTTGGGTGCTCTCTTGCTAGGCTGAACTCAGAACTCGCTCTGCCTTCTGAAATGTGATACTTGGCCACACCAGTGGCTTCCCTGCAGTGGGCTACACTAGGAAACTGCTACTACAGCTTTTCATACCACGAGCTTTAGCACAAGAATTGGACATATTTTCAAACAACTTTTTCAATGCTTGTATTTGAAAAATACTAAAAATACATCTAGCTAATGTCATGTATTCCGTACCATCTGAGGGTGCTGTGACTGCAGGTGACTACTGAAAGAGCAATGCTTCTCTTCATGTTTGCCACCATTTATCACTAAAGACACCGATGACTTGGATTCCAAACTGTTTCACATTTCCAGCACAAAGGATCCTAAAGTACTTCGTAAATGCAAGTCCAGTTTGGTTGCAACACTTATCCTGGTAAACACTCCTTACAGGCTCAGTGTGACAGATCTTCAATGAAAACCTCAAGGCTGTAATTCTTTATGCAGAGTATCCATCACCAAACCAGCAAACACGCAGCAAGGAACTACAGCATGTGATACTACACACAATATAGGCGCAGGGGAATTTTGACTAAGGATGCCAGGTCAAGTTCTAAATTTTAAAAGATTTCTATTACATCTTCACTGCCTGTACACTGAGAGGATTCCAGGATGATTCAATTTAGAAGAGACCTCCAGAGTTCTCCAGCTTAGTCTCCTGCTCAAAGAAGGGTGAGGTCAGATAGGTAGCTCAGGGCTTCATTCAGCCTGGTCTTGAAAACCTCCAAGGGTGGAGGCTGAGGAGCCTCCAGAAGCAACCTGCTCCAGCTTGACTGTCATCACCATATGAAAACTCTTCATTGAAACCACTCAAACTTGAGATGGAGTTTCTAACATCTGTGAGGGGACCTTCCAGTATTTACTGAACTCAATCTGAAATGTAACACAATTTGCTTTATCAAGATTCCAAACCATGGAGTCCAAAAAGTAGAAACATCTCCATCGAGTTGACCAAACTTTGAAAATGATTCTTCGTATCAAGATTTTGCCTATCCCCTGCCTGACCATCCTTACTGCAGAGCTTGGAGAACTGATCTCCAGAATACACTTAAGAGACCCTCAGCTACAAAGCAATGTATGAGTTAGCTTTTATATTGCTATTTCTTCAACGTCTCTGTTGCATTTAAAAAAACCCCAAGTGTAATCCTTTTTTAATTTGTGATTTCATTGACATGCAAAATCATTTTGGGTGGTAAGAGAAGCAGAAATGACAACCACTCCACAATGTTTGCGTAACTGAAGACTAAAGAAGCCTGTTTACACATAGTTTAACACTCAAAAGAAACTCTGAACAGCTGAAATGCCTTATAAATAGCTCAGACCCAGAGGAAGTGCAAACGTCTGCATTGTGAATTGTAGATCTTAATTACAGACAATGGCTGGTACAGCAAGTAGCACAGAAAAAAAAAAGTGAAACAGTTGCACTGTTCATGGTTGGCAATAATTCTTCAGGAAAATATTTACTATCAATCAGTTATGAGAAAAGGGACTCTGCGCTCATAAAACAGCACGTTGCTTCTCATACCAGGACCATTTTGCTTCAGCATAATCTGAATTTAAACAGCTTGTTTCCTGCGGATATAATTTTGGAAATAAATAAAACAAGTCGATCAAAATCTGGAGAATGTGTATGGTGGGGTGGAGTGGGGGGAGCAGGAATATCACATTTCTTTCTTTCTCCGTCATTTGCAAAGAGGTTATTAGACCGAGATGAAGCTAAAGCATAAAGATTGTCTTGACCTAAAAAAAGACAGACAAACTAGCAATTAAGATAAAAGTAGTCATATCTGTGAAAGGAAGATCATCATTAGGTCAAAGCTTCTAGATAAACCTCTGATGCCATTTTCTACTTTTGCTGTCTGAGAATTCAAAGCACCTTCTGCATGTTAAGTACTCCCAGCAATGTCCCTGCAATGCCTGCCATTCACACAACTCTCTTATTAGAGAGCGAATACCTCCAACAGAAGGGTAAAATGACATGCTCACATCTCTATCAGCCAGTGGCTGAGGCAGTGTTTATCCAGTTTGCAACAACCTCAAAAACTGCTGTCTCTCCCAGAGAAAGGTATATCCAAGACACAGTAGAGGACACTTTATTGAGGGATTTGGGGCTGGAAGCATGTCCACTGACAGTTCCTCTGCATCATTACACAGACGCTTAACACTAAAAACTAAGTGAACATACTATCTTATTAAACCAGTAGAACTAGTATCAGGAAACTGAATGTTGCTATTCAAATAATATTTGTTCATGATTAAATTGCTCTAATTTAAATCTCAAGGACTGGAAAGGCTTCAAAAGCACTAGAAAACTATGCATTATCTGAAGATATACTGACTCAGTGGTATATCACAGCAGAACTCTGAGCTGGTTCTGCTATTCATGCAAAGTAAATGCAGACACACTCTCTGGAAAAAAAGAGCCATCAATCTGTGACATAAAGGGACTTGAGAGTACAAGAGGGACACTCTTCAGATCAATTTGTCCTACTGCCAACTGGAACATCCAGCCTGGAACCCTAAATGCTTCTTTATTAAAGAGTGCTCATGGTTTCTCCTTTAAATTCATATAAAAATTCCAGACAACGTTATTGTGCAGACTATATTCTAAAAATTCAAAGCAGTGAAGCAGAAAGAACTGACAAAGGAAAGAAGATTTCAATTACCAGCTACTTTCACCATTCCTTGCTTTAGCTGAATCACCCTTGAGTGTAAAATATCTAGCTACAGCTTAGTAATAAGATGCATCTTTGAAAGAAAATTTCNCCCCCTGCACACTAGACACAGCTTGCCTAGCAGGCAGAACATCACTACATGCTTAAGCAGGGCTTTTCATCCAAGGGTCAAAGAAGTACTATACAGTTTCACAACAAAAAACCCACAACAAAAATTCACAACAAAAATTTCACTACATTGTTGCCAGAGTATTATTCAGCTCCCTTTTTGAAGAGAAGAAAGAAAAGCCATCATGGCCACAGAGTAAAAAAAAAAATCATCCTGAAAATAAATGGTATAAACGCTTTCTAGATTCCCAGTTCAGTATATTAACCACTGCACATTTAAAAGTATGAAGAACAACAAAGATTCCCTAAAAGATGGAAAATGCTTAAAAGACCCTGAGAAGTCCCTAGTTTGCCAGGACCTTAAAAAGCAAGACCAGTTATCACATGAAAGTAGCAAGCAGTGGCCTGAAACAGAAGTCTGATTTTTCAGGGGTGGTGTGCATGACTATATTTTTCTTCTTCCAAGTTTACTTAGATCAAGGTAGAGGCAGAGAGCCTCTCCCTGCTGGTGCTGCTGAGTTCTAAGAGAACTAAGAAGAAAGTTCTGCTAAGAGAAGGAAGTAGAAAGAGTGCTGAGAACTAAGTAGAAACCTGGGGATGCTGCATGCCATTTTGAAGGTGTCTCATCAGCGCTGTCTCTGGCAGGGATGCCATAGGGTGCCTGTCTCTGGCACAAGTAGGAAAGAATTCAACGTGCAAAATGAAACTGAGAACACTCCTTCATACAGGAGATACAGATCAACTGGAACTAACTGCAGAAGTTAATAAACAGTAAGATCTATCTAATGAATGGAGGAAACGGGTATTGACTGTAGAACTCTGAGATCAGTTATACACCAATCACTTGCTGGGAAAGAAAAGAGTATTTGGAATCAAAACGATATTTATTTCCAGGATCCAGGGAAATGCAAGATCTAACAGATTCAAAGCAAACAGCAAAACTCAGACCTAACACAGCCCACATAATGAAAGGCTGCAAAGGTAAGACCTCTGTTTGAAAACAGGACTGTACATAATCCATCCAAGCAAAGACACAGCCAAGGAGACTGGAGACACACCAGAGCATCCCTCACTACACACCAAATAGAAAGTGTGAAGGTCACCACAGAAAGTGTTCCTCGGTACAGAACAGAAGAGAAACTTGTTTGCACACCCAGGAGCATCAAAAGAATCCTAGTGACACACCAGATGCCAGGGGACTTTTAACTATGTCCCTCTCTAATTGAGGATGAAGCACACACCAACACCATTATCTGCCTGAAGATACTGGCTTACAAAATATGGAACAAACAATAGGAACAGATGCTCATTTGGCCAGATTTCAATAAGCCTCATTAAAATCAAAACCCCTGTCCTTGGAGCTCAGGTTCATGCTACATTTCTACCTTATTGAAGCACCTACCACCAATTCCTGACAAAGCTGTCCACTTGCGGTTGCACACCAGTAGTATGATTAAAAGAAACCCTCTTGCAGAGATTTTCTGGTTTCTGAAGAGACAAACAGGAGGAGGTTTTCTATATGTGCCTGTGTGTGTACACACACATATAAAAACACAGTTAGAGATTGCATTTCCTTTTAAAAGATGGTAGGTTGAATATACATCTGACTTACTGATCACTCAAAGGCAATGGGCAAAAAGATGCCAAAAAATAACAGAAAAACTCCCAGCCATGGGAGAGAAATGATGTTATAGATCACACATAAAATCTGTGCATCACAATGTATAATTTTTAATTTAAGATCCCAGCTCTTAAGTCAAAACATGCACACACTTGAAACAATTTCTCTGCTCTTATTTGCTTCTACCCAAACTTGTCCAAGTCCTACCAATGGAGTTTCAGGGGACAAATACCAGAAAAGAAGGGCTAAGAATAAGACACAAAGATTCATCCAAATATTATATTCTAGCTTTATTTTAAAGTGTCTGAATAAAACTAGTTAATTCATAGGTTTGCAAAAGGCACTGAGCACCTGGCTGCACAGGCAGCATGACACTGTATACAAAACCAGACAGACAAGGTTTCCTAACAAACACAAACTTTCTTGAGTGATCAAAATACTGTGGCCCTGTGCTGCTTTCCATACTTGAATATGTACATCTGTTTTTTCCGCCTCTATTTTAGGAAGAATGTCACTTGTTAGGTTGGTAGTTTACACTGGATGTCCTGTACAGAAGCACTCAGTCACAAGAGAGTTTAATGAATGGACAGTGCTCCAGCCTGAGAGAAGATACCTCAATATTGGTATGTGTGGCCTCAAGGGTAACTGAATTTCATTCTTTGATCAAACTTCTGGAATGCCAAGCACACGATCAGTAAATGCCATTAATACAGTCTTAACAGAGCACAATTATCTCTTCTGCAAGTAGGTGCAGAATCAGAAATTTAGTTTTCAGAAAAATCATTGTCTCTTGCAGACTGACTGACACATCTGACAAGCAGGTGATAATGTAGATGGTGGCTCCCAGTCAGGGCTGATACTGCACTGCAGAATCAGAAAAAGTAAAATATGATTTCCAAAGTAACCCTTTCTATGTTTCACTGCAAGTTAAAAAAAAAATTGAACACCCTACAATACATTTGAAAAAGTGCTGCAGATAATGAAAACTGCATCACCTTTCAGTATGCACCCTCCTGATAAAACATTTTGAAGTCCAAGGCTATAAAATATATCAATCGGTGGAGGATAAAACTCGCCACGTGCATGTGGCAGGAGAAGGCCTCTGAACTCCCTAAATCCCATTTAAGCCCTTCACCTAGGGAACATTTAACAGTTGTGCCATTTGCCTATGCCATCACTGAGCCATCTGCACTTAGATAGCTGGATTTATAAATGCTTCGACACTTCTGGAATTTGAAAGACAAGCTTTTGTAGAACTGACTTCATTTGGTTTCCAGCTAGGAAGGTAAAGGAAAGGAGTACAGTAGGCATGCAAGCTAGTACTAGAGGAATTATTTCTCCAGAGAAGTCCTGACAGTTTTTTAGAGAAAGATATTTATTTCAGATCTGTATCTACACACATGTATGTGCATGCTTGTATGCATATATATACATGTTTATATATGGTTTTCCATACATTTATATGATGGCAGACTGTCCAAGAATATATATCCACACACGTATTGCGCTACAGCATATAGAGACACGACACTTCAAAAACACACACTTTTTTATCTCCAGGGTGATGGCTCAAATTCATCCTCAATAGCATGAAACAAGTCTTGCTGTTCCTGCCTTGAGCCCTACCTATGCCTCTCACCATAAACCTGCTGAAAATGTAACTTTAGGAGAGCCTATTAGTTAGGGCATGAAGATGTTCAAGTATCTGATTTGATTTAAAAGAGGCACCACTTAAATTAGCTGTTCTTCTTGCACATCCTTGCTCCTTAATGAGGCGATCAGGTCAAACGGGACACTGTAGAGCTGACGGGGTTGAATGAGTTTACTCCTGTGAGCTTGCTGTGAGCTGCTTTATGGCATCGGAACGATGCTCTGTGATAGGACAACTCAGCCAGAGCTGCTCTGCTTAAAGAGTTTCACCTACTCTGTACCATAAAGCACCTTAGGAAGCAGTGTGCAACACCAGTCATGTTAAGAATGGAAGTGCCAGTACGAAACTTTGTACCAGGACTTTGTACGAGGACTGGTAGCTTCTCTTAGAAGCGCTTCTCCAGTGGGAGGTAACTGACATGCCAGGAACAGTTTATGAGTGCTAAA